>CAUDMG010001422.1:455000-672500 GCA_958450375.1 Homarus gammarus | reverse complement strand
GCGATTGTGAGGCCGTTCTCCAGGTTGACGCTTCCAACGCATTCAACATATTTAACTGCAAAGCCGCACTGCACAACATCAAGATCAAGTGTCCAAGCTTTGCAATGTATGTTGAAAACACTTATAGGAATCCATCAGACCTCTATATAGTAAACACCATGGCTCTAAGAAGTGATACCATCATACAGTCAACTGAGGGAACAATGCAGGGGGACCCTGTTGCAATGGCAATGTACTCAATAGGCCTATCCGTGCTTCAACACACAATCAAATTTGAAACAACCGAGGACAAGCAAGTGGAGTATGCTGACGACCGTACAGGCGCAGGAAAAGTGGAGGACATAAAAAATGGTGGGACCTGATAACATCACGAGGTCCACAAATAGGGTACCACTCAAACGCCAGCAAGTCCTTCCTCATTATGAAGCCAGAACATTATGAACGGCAATGAAGGTGTTCGGTGGAAGTGAGGTCAAAATAACAAAGGATGGCCAAAGACACCCATTGAATTGAATTGAATTGAATTGAAACAGTTTATTTAGCCAGATACGGAGTGGATAATAATAACAATATTAACATGGCTGAGCCAGTTGAGAGCCTGAGCTCTCTTTTAGGCACCTGATATATACTATACATTTATCTCAAGGAAGTAACAGTTAGTATCATCTGGAATACTACAATAGCGGTGGTAAAATAAGAACATATCAGAATGTTACCACGGTTATCACTTCAATATTTATTAATTTTATTTATTTATTATTTTTTAGTTTATTTATTTTATTTATTTATATATACATAAATTACAGTGGAATTGAAAAACATAAGTATAATGGGGGAGCAGTACAACCTGGGTTGTACAAAAATAAGTTTGAACAAGAGGACAGAGCTGTCAGGATTATGCCTAGTTGGCAATTATGTTTATTGTAATTGTAATTACTTATCTATTTACATGATAATTTCCGATAAAACGGTTTTGATGGTACAATAAAAGCAGGTACTGTAAATATAGTAGGTGTTGCAAGAAATATTAATACTGAGACAATGATATTTTTTAAGAGATGATTTAAAGGAAGGGAGCGTAGTCTTTGCTGGGATGAGTGGGGGTAAGTTGTTCCTCACCTTCACACTGTGATATTTTATGGAGGGCTGGGACTGAGAGGAGCGCATGGGGGGTGGTCTTAGTAGCTCTGGGTGCCTAAGTTGTATCTCTGATTATTCCGGAACGGGAAATAATTATTGTCAAGCAAATGATTGATAGATTTGTAAACAAAGAGGGCACAGCAGTAGATGTTAATATCTTCGAATTTTAAAATTTTCAATATAGAAAATGTTTCGTTTGTGTGATCTGTTTTTTCAAGTAGGTCATTGTCCGTACAACTCTCTTTTGTGCAGTAACCAGAGATTGTGTTTTTGAAGAACCAGAGGCCCCCATAGTGTGTAACAGTGTATCAGGTGTTGGTAAGCAAGATCGTGATAGATTTCTTTCATTGCTGTGAGAGTGAGTGACTGTCCAGTGTGATACATGATACCGCACTGTTTATTGACTTTACTGTGAATGGCTTGTATGTGGTTTCTCCAGTTAAGTTTCTCATCAACAATAACTCTGAGGAATTTAGTGTTTTGTTCGCATTTGAGAACTGTATTACCAAGGTACAGGGGGTCCAAGTCTGGGGGTAAGTTTTTCCTTCTGTGAAAGATCATGGGTTTTCTCAAGGTTTAAGGTCAGTTTATTACGTATTACCCAGGTCCTAACTTTAGTCAATTCAGTGTTCATAGTTCTCATCAAGAAATGGAGGTCTGAGTTGCTGGCATAGACATTATTATCATCTGCAAATAAATTGTATTTTATGAGTGTGCTGGCATGGACTATGTCGTTTATGTACAACAAAAACAGTACTGGACCCCATATAAGATTGGAGAGGAGTCAGATTGGCCTAGGTGCAGTAATCGGCACGACGGACTTTAAGACCGAGTACATAATGGGAAAGGTGAATGAGTGGGTTAGGGAAACCCAAGCTCTGTCTGATATTGCTAACACAGAGCCACATGCGGCTTTTGCGGCATTCACCCATGGAATCAAGCATCGAACTACCTGATACGCACTATCCCTGATATCGGACCTCTCCTCCACCCTCTGGCAGAAGCTATCAGCATCAATTTCATTCCCTAATTAGTGAAACATCTTCACTTAACCCCAGTAGAAAGATCTCTCCTTGCAATACCACCGAGACTGGGAGGAATGGGATTGACCAATCCAGAGGAGATTGCTGCCACCAAACATCAAAACCCAGTTTAGCTCACGGCAGCCCTCACGGACCACATAATAGCTCAGAACGCAACAGGTGAGGTGGATACCAGTGAAGTAAACAAGATTCGACGTTCCATTACGATAGAACGACAGTACAGCCAAAGTGATAAGTTGCAGCAACTGATGCTGCAAGTACCAGAGAATTTGAAAAAAAAAGAAGCTATAGCACAGGGGGTGGGCGCCTCGAACTGGTTAACTACGTTATCGATAAGGGCAAATGGTTTCAGTCTCAATAAACAAGAATTTACAGATGCCATTGCTCTAAGGTACGGTTGGCCAGTAGAAGGTTTGCCCTTCCAATGCGTGTGTGGCTCTTCCTATGACGTCGATCACGCCATGGTGTGCAAGAAAGGGGGCTTCATATGCATGAGGCATGACGAAGTAAGGGATCTCACAGCAAATATGTTGAAGGAAATGTGTCTTGATGTCAGGGTAGAACTCATCCTCCTTCCATTGGACGGTGAGAATTTCCAACATAGGACTTCAAACACATCCAACGAAGCCCATGTTGACGTCAGTGCTCGAGGATTCTGGACGCGGGGACAGCGAGCCTTCTTTGATATCAGGATTTTTTATCCCAAGGTAACATGTCACCGTAACCTAGCTCTCGATGCTGCACATAGGAGAAACGAGAACGACAAGATAAGGGCATAAGGGGAGGAAATTCAGAATGTTGATCAAGGCAGCTTCACTCCTTTGGTGTTCACAACTTCCGGTGGGATGGGACCAAGTGCAAGATGCTTCTTCGCCAGACTCGCGGAGGTGCTATCCGAACAGAAGCAGCCGCCCAGAAGTTATGTTACAGCCTGGATGAGATGTCGACTGCCCTATTCTCTCCTTAGGTATGCTTTGCTCTGCCTCAGGGGAACGAGAGCATCGGCCCCAAAGCCGACAACAGTTGCAGATATTGACTATGAGGCAACAGTCACTGAATGCCTTTATAGATCTGCAGCTCAACTAACTCAACACAGCTAGGATAGCTACTTATGTATTAGGATATTTAATTTTAAGGTAATAAAATGGTGGCGAACGTGTGGCTATTGGGGGAGGCTTGAGGCCACTTTTTTGATAAAAGAAAGAAAAAGAAAAAAAAGTAGTGGTGGTAGTAGTGGTGGTAATAGTACTGGTAGCAGCAGGTCCGCCATCTCCACAACTATCGTCACAGTTATTTTTATATGTTGAAGTAGAGGTCCAGCCAGCACACGAAAGCAGGTGTGTGGTGGAAGTAGTGAGTGGTGGTGGTGGAAGTGGTGAGTGGTGGTGGTGGTGGTGGTAGTGAGTGGTGGTGGTGGCGAGTGTAGATGGTGGAAGTAAATCGTGGTGGTGGTGAATATTGGTGATAGTGGTGGAGGTGCTGCCTCACTACTACTAACCACTAGTAAGACTTCAACCAGCATTTGGTGTGTGTGTATGTGTGTGTGTGATACCAACAGTACTATATAAGGCATCATACTCCACAGTCTTAGTCATTCGTCCCACACACACACACACCACATTACATGGATATACAGTTCGCTAACCATATGTACTGTATAATTATATAAATACGGATACAACACCTGTAAATATATATACAACCAGCATAACAATACATACATACATACATACATACATACAGTACATACATACAGTACATACATACAGTACATACATACAGTACATACATACATACAGTACATTCATACAAAGAGCCTACGTCAATGTTGAAAACTTCCGCATTGATGGTGAACCAAACGGCAGCCAGACACACACTCAACACCTTATGACTGCAGCACTTAATTTATTATCACTTACGTTTACTTATTGTTTGGGAGGCGAGGGCTGGTAGATGGGTGGGGAGGTGAGGGCTGGTAGATGGGTGGGGAGGTGAGGGCTGGTAGATGGGTGGGGAGGTGAGGGCGGGTAGATGGGTGGGGAGGTGAGGGCTGGTAGATGGGTGGGGAGGTGAGGGCTGGTAGATGGGTGGGGAGGTGAGGGCTGGTAGATGGGTGGAGAGGTGAGGGCTGGTAGATGGGTGGAGAGGTGAGGGCTGGTAGATGGGTGGGGAGGTGAGGGCTGGTAGATGGGTGGGGAGGTGAGGGCTGGTAGATGGGTGGGGAGGTGAGGGCTGGTAGATGGGTGGGGAGGTGAGGGCGGGTAGATGGGTGGGGAGGTGAGGGCGGGTAGATGGGTGGGGAGGTGAGGGCGGGTAGATGGGTGGGGAGGTGAGGGGTGGTAGATGGGTGGGAGGTGAGGGCTGGTAGATGGGTGGGGAGGTGAGGGCTGGTAGATGGGTGGGGAGGTGAGGGCTGGTAGATGGGTGGGGAGGTGAGGGCGGGTGGATGGGTGGGGAGGCGAGGGCGGGTAGATGGGTGGGGAGGCGAGGGCTGGTAGATGGGTGGGGCGGTGAGGGCAGGTAGATGGGTGGGGAGGTGAGGGGTGGTAGATGGGTGGGGAGGTGATGGCTGGTAGATGGGTGGGGAGGTGATGGCTGGTAGATGGGTGGGGAGGTGAGGGCGGGTAGATGGGTGGGGAGGTGAGGGCTGGTAGATGGGTGGGGAGGTGAGGGCTGGTAGATGGGTGGGGAGGTGAGGGCTGGTAGATGGGTGGGGAGGTGAGGGCTGGTAGATGGGTGGGGAGGTGAGGGCGGGTAGATGGGTGGGGAGGCGAGGGCTGGTAGATGGGTGGGGAGGTGAGGGCTGGTAGATGGGTGGGGAGGTGAGGGCTGGTAGATGGGTGGGGAGGTGAGTACAGATACATAGGCAGACAGACACGCATCATTATTACCGTCACCGTGCTGGGCGTCAGTCACCGTGTTCACCAGTGAGAGTTTGGCCACGGGTCACATTCTTTACTGTATAGCAGGAGCCAAGAGGTGACTCAAACCTTCTCTACTGAGCCAACTGTACCACCACCTGTATAAGGAACCAATTGTACCATCACCTGTATAAGGAACCACCTGTACCACCACCTGTATAAGCAACCAACTGTACCACCACCTGTATAAGGAACCAACTGTACCATCACCTGTATAAGGAACCACCTGTACCACCACCTGTATAAGGAACCAACTGTACCACCACCTGTATAAGGAACCAACTGTACCATCACCTGTATAAGGAACCAACTGTACCACCACCTGTATAAGGAACCAATTGTACCACCACCTGTATAAGGAACCAACTGTACCACCACCTGTATAAGGAACCAACTGTACCATCACCTGTATAAGGAACCAATTGTACCATCACCTGTATAAGGAACCAACTGTACCACCACCTGTATAAGGAACCAACTGTACCACCACCTGTATAAGGAACCAATTGTACCATCACCTGTATAAGGAACCAATTGTACCACCACCTGTATAAGGAACCAATTGTACCACCACCTGTATAAGGAACCAACTGTACCACCACCTGTATAAGGAACCAATTGTACCATCACCTGTATAAGGAACCAATTGTACCACCACCTGTATAAGGAACCAACTGTACCACCACCTGTATAAGGAACCAACTGTACCATCACCTGTATAAGGAACCAACTGTACCATCACCTGTATAAGGAACCAACTGTACCACTCCCTGTATAAGGAACCAACTGTACCATCACCTGTATAAGGAACCAACTGTACCACTCCCTGTATAAGGAACCAACTGTACCACCACCTGTATAAGGAACCAACTGTACCACTCCCTGTATAAGGAACCAACTGTACCACTCCCTGTATAAGGAACCAACTGTACCACTCCCTGTATAAGGAACCAACTGTACCACTCCCTGTATAAGGAACCAACTGTACCACCACCTGTATAAGGAACCAACTGTACCACCACCTGTATAAGGAACCAACTGTACCACTCCCTGTATAAGGAACCAACTGTACCATCACCTGTATAAGGAACCAACTGTACCACTCCCTGTATAAGGAACCAACTGTACCACCACCTGTATAAGGAACCAACTGTACCACTCCCTGTATAAGGAACCAACTGTACCACTCCCTGTATAAGGAACCAACTGTACCATCACCTGTATAAGGAACCAACTGTACCACTCCCTGTATAAGGAACCAACTGTACCACCACCTGTATAAGGAACCAACTGTACCACTCCCCGTATAAGGAACCAACTGCACCACTCCCTGTATAAGGAACCAACTGTACCACTCCCTGTATAAGGGTTAAGTCTGATAAATATCGTCACGTGAGGACAAATGTCATGAGGTAATGTGACACAAGGTAGGCATGACAGACACGGCAGTGGGTCATTGACTTCGGTATTACAGCATGACAGTTGGCCGGGCTGGCGACTGACAGAGAGCGTCCTGTCATGCCAAGGCTGTTTCTTTAAATGTAATGTTTTCGGTATAACTGTACTTGCTGTCTGGAGGCTGTCTACCCCCCCCCCCCCCCTCACACACACACACACTGATAAACAAACAAATACTCTTTTAACTTTAAAAATACTGCTCAGAAAACCAAGAAACCGAACATTTTGTGAAGCCTAGATGAGGATGATTCTCTCTCCTCATAGAAGCATAGTGAACGACAGATGACACTATACTGCTCACTGTACACACACACACCCAGCCACTGTGCTGTGTGACGGTCTGGCGGAGTGTGTATCTGTGTGTTATGGTGACACATGAGGGTAAGTGTCATGGCACTGGTAGTATGGACTAGGCTAGCAGTGTCCCAGGTGTTCGGAGTGCCGGTACTGTCTGCTGGCCACCACTACCACGATCACTAACACATGCAACTACCACCACTGCTATAATCATTAACACCTGCCTCTACCACCACTACTACAACCACCACCACAACTGCTACCACTATCACCATTTGTAGTTCACAAGCTCTAGCACCAGTTCCACAAATTTCACCGCCGCTTCCCTACCACAACCTTCACAACCTTCCTCTCCCTACCACAACCTTCCTTTCCCTACCACAACCTTCCTTTTCCTACCACAACCTTCCTCTTCCTACTACAACCTTCCTCTTCCTACCACAACCTTCCTCTTCCTACCACAACCTTCCTCTTCCTACTACAACCTTCCTTTTCCTACCACAACCTTCCTCTTCCTTCCACAACCATCCTCTTCCTACCACAATCTTCCTCTTCCTACCACAACCATCCTCTTCCTACCACAACCTTCCTCTTCCTACCACAACCTTCCTCTTCCTACCACAATCTTCCTCTTCCTACCACAACCTTCCTCTTCCTACCACAACCTTCCTCTTCCTACCACAACCTTCCTCTTCCTACCACAACCTTCCTCTTCCTACCACAATCTTCCTCTTCCTACCACAACCATCCTCTTCCTACCACAACCTTCCTCTTCCTACCACAACCTTCCTCTTCCTACCACAACCATCCTCTTCCTACCACAACCATCCTCTTCCTACCACAACCTTCCTCTTCCTACCACAACCATCCTCTTCCTACCACAACCTTCCTCTTCCTACCACAACCTTCCTCTTCCTACCACAACCATCCTCTTCCTACCACAATCTTCCTCTTCCTACCACAACCTTCTTCCTACTACAACCTTCCTCTTCCTACCACAACCTTCCTCTTCCTACCACAACCTTCCTTTTCCTACCACAACCTTCCTCTTCCTACCACAACCTTCCTCTTCCTACCACAACCTTCCTCTTCCTACTACAACCTTCCTCTTCCTACCACAACCTTCCTTTTCCTACCACAACCATCCTCTTCCTACCACAACCATCCTCTTCCTACCACAACCTTCCTCTTCCTACCACAACCCTCCTCTTCCTACCACAACCTTCCTCTTCCTACCACAACCTTCCTCTTCCTACCACAACCTTCCTCTTCCTACCACAACCTTCCTCTTCCTACCACAACCTTCCTCTTCCCACTACAACCTTCCTCTTCCTACCACAACCTTCCTCTTCCTACTACAACCTTCCTCTTCCTACTACAACCTTCCTCTTCCTACTACAACCATCCTCTTCCTACTACAACCTTCCTCTCCCTACTACAACCATCCTCTTCCTACCACAACCTTCCTCTTCCTACTACAACCTTCCTCTTCCTACCACAACCATCCTCTCCCTACCACAACCATCCTCTTCCTACTACAACCTTCCTCTTCCTACTACAACCTTCCTCTTCCTACCACAACCTTCCTCTTCCTACTACAACCTTCCTCTTCCTACTACAACCTTCCTCTTCCTACCACAACCTTCCTTTCCTACCACAACCTTCCTCTTCCTACCACAACCTTCCTCTTCCTACCACAACCTTCCTCTTCCTACTACAACCTTCCTCTTCCTACCACAACCATCCTCTCCCTACCACAACCATCCTCTTCCTACTACAACCTTCCTCTTCCTACTACAACCTTCCTCTTCCTACCACAACCTTCCTCTTCCTACTACAACCTTCCTCTTCCTACCACAACCTTCCTCTTCCTACCACAACCTTCCTCTTCCTACCACAACCTTCCTTTTCCTACCACAACCTTCCTTTTCCTACCACAACCTTCCTTTTCCTACCACAACCTTCCTCTCCCTACCACAACCTTCCTCTTCCTACCACAACCTTCCTCTTCCTACCACAACCTTCCTCTTCCTACCACAACCTTCCTCTTCCTACCACAACCTTCCTCTTCCTACCACAACCTTCCTCTTCCTACCACAACCTTCCTTTTCCTACCACAACCTTCCTCTTCCTACCACAACCTTCCTTTTCCTACCACAACCTTCCTTTTCCTACCACAACCTTCCTCTTCCTACCACAACCTTCCTCTCCCTACCACAACCTTCCTCTTCCTACCACAACCTTCCTCTTCCTACCACAACCTTCCTCCTCCTACCACAACCTTCCTCTTCCTACTACAACCTTCTTCTTCCTACCACAATCTTCCTCTTCCTACTACAACCTTCTTCTTCCTACCACAACCTTCCTCTTCCTACCACAACCTTCCTCTTCCTACCACAACCTTCCTCTTCCTACTACAACCATCCTCTCCCTACCACAACCTTCCTCTTCCTACTACAACCTTCCTCCTCCTACCACAACCTTCCTCTTCCTACTACAACCATCCTCTCCCTACCACAACCTTCCTCTTCCTACTACAACCTTCCTCTCCCTACCACAACCTTCCTCTTCCTACTACAACCTTCCTCTTCCTACCACAACCTTCCTCTTCCTACTACAACCTTCCTCTCCCTACCACAACCTTCCTCTTCCTACTACAACCTTCCTCTTCCTACCACAACCTTCCTCTTCATACTACAACCTTCCTCTTCCTACTACAACCATCCTCTCCCTACCACAACCTTCCTCTTCCTACTACAACCTTCCTCTCCCTACCACAACCTTCCTCTTCCTACTACAACCTTCCTCTTCCTACCACAACCTTCCTCTTCATACTACAACCTTCCTCTTCCTACTACAACCTTCCTCTTCCTACTGCAACCTTCCTCCTCCTACCACAACCTTCCTCTTCCTACTACAACCATCCTCTCCCTACCACAACCTTCCTCTTCCTACTACAACCTTCCTCTCCCTACCACAACCTTCCTCTTCCTACTACAACCTTCCTCTTCCTACCACAACCTTCCTCTTCCTACTACAACCATCCTCTCCCTACCACAACCTTCCTCTTCCTACTACAACCTTCCTCCTCCTACCACAACCATCTTCTCCCTACCACACCACAACCTTCCTCCTCCTACCACAACCTTCCTCTCCCTACTACAACCTTCCTCTTTCTACCACAACCTTCCTCTCCCTTCCACAACGCGCACGCGCGCACACACACACACACACACACACACACACACACACACACACGCACACACTTATGTTACTTGTATATTATTTGTAATTCGTAACCCATTCCCCAAATATGTAACTGTATATTTTCAGCCTTCTGGCTGCCAAGCTCTTTCAATAAACCGTTAATTATTATTATTATTATTATTATTATTATTATTATTATTATTATTACACACACACTCATTATCCCATCTGACACCCGGACCATGGTACAACCCGGACCATGGCACTACCCGAACCATGTCACTACCCGGACAATGGGAATACCCGGACCATGGCACTACCCGGACCATGGCACCATCCGGACCATGGCAATACACCGGACCATGGCACTACCCGGACCATGGCACTACCCGGACCATGGCACTACCCGGACCACCGCACCATCTGGACGATGGCACCACCCAGAATACCGTCAACTAAACCATCCTCCTGTCAAAGCTTGAACATTACAGCATTTGGGGTTTATCACATAATTGTTTTGCCTCATGTCTGTCTAACAGGAAGCAGTACAGTATGTCTGCCATAACAATCACCAATTTGACTCCTAATCAATTTTGTTTGTATGGCATCCCTCAAGGCTCCATTTTCGGTCCAGTACTGTTGTTGTTGTACACAAATGTATGAGTCTACGCCAGCACACTTGTAAAACACAACTTATTTGCAGACGATAATAATCTCTACCCCAGTCACTCAGATTTCCATTCCTTGATGAGAACTATGAACAGTGAACTGACTAAAGTCAGTACCTGAGTAATATGTAATAAACTGACCTTAAATCTCGAAAAAACAAACAAAAACACTACACAATCTTTCACAGAAGGAAAAACTTACCCTAGATTTGGACCCCCTTTACCTTGGTAATACAGTCCTCAAACGTGAACAAAATACTAAATTCCTTGGGGTTATTGTTAATGATAAAGTAAACTGGAGAAACCACATACAAACCATTCACAGTAAAGTCAATAAGCAGAGCGGTATCATGTATTACACTGTCAGTCACTCACTCTTGCAGCAATGAAATAAATAAATTATGATCTTGTTTACCAACACCTGGTACACTGTCACACACTATGGGGGCCTCGGGTACCATTAAGACACAACCCCTGGTCATTGCCCAGAAGTGAGTTGTGCAGACAATGACCTATTTGAAAAAAAAAACTGATCACATTAACGAATAATTTGCTAAATTGAAAATATTAAAATTTGAGGATATCAACACTTACTGATGTGCTCTATTTGTTTATAAATCAGTTAATCATTTGGTTGACAATAATTATATCCAGTTCCAAAATAACCAATCCCAGACCTCCATAAAATATCATGGTGTGAAGGTGTGGAACAACTTACCCCCCAACCATCCGAGCATTACCAGCACTACGGCACTACTAAAACCATTATATCATATATTGTGACCTTAACACAACCCATGTTGTATTGCTTCACTCACTTATCAGATTACAGTGTATCAGCTCTATTGTAAAATATGTATATACATATAATGCAAATATAAATAAATAAATAATTAAATAAATGTGATAATCGTGGTCACATTGTCACGTGTACTAATCCAGCCATGTCAATGTTGTTATTATTGTCAACTCAGCATCTGTAATTTTTTACTAAATAAACAGTCGTAATATCAATTCACAATCAGACCATGGTACCACCCACACCATGGTACCACCCACACCATGGCACCACCCAGACCATGGTACCACCCACACCATGGCACCACCCACACCATGGCACCACCCAGACCATGACACCACACAGACCCTGGCACCACACAGACCCTGGCACCACACAGACCATGGCACCACTCAGACCATGGCACTACAAGGACCATGGCACCACTCAGACCATGGTACCACCTAAACCATAGCACCTACCTACCATACACATACCACGCCCCTAGCATACACCTACCACACCCATATCTTACACCTACTACACCCCTAGCATACACCTACCACACCCCTAGTATACACCTACCACACCCATAGCATACACCTACCACACCCCTAGCATACACCTACCACACCCCTAGCATACACCTACCTATGTGTGGGCGTGGGTGGTGGTGTGTGGGCGTGGGTGGTGGCGTGTGGGCGTGGGTGGTGGTGTGTGGACGTGTGTGGTGGTGTGGAGGCGTGTGTGGTGGTGTGGGGGCGTGTGTGGTGGTGTGTGGGGGCGTGTGTGGTGGTGTGATGTGGAGTGTGTGGTGGAGTGTGTGGTAGTGTGTGGGTGTGTGTTGAGGTGTGGGGGCGTGTGTGGTGGTCTGTGGTGGTGATTGTTTGTGTGTGTGTGTGTGTGGGTGGGTGGGTGTTGTGGTGGGTGTGTTGGTGGGTGTTGTGGTGTGTGGGTGGTGTGTGGGCGGGAGGTGTGTAGGTGTGTGTGTGTGGGTGTGTGTAGGTGTGTGGGTGGTGGTGGGTGGGTGGTGGTGGGGGTGGGTGGGGGGGTGGTGGGGGTGGGTGGGGGTGGGTGGTGGGGGTGGGTGGGGGTGGGTGGTGGGGGTGGGTGGGGGTGGGTGGTGGGGGTGGGTGGGGGTGGGTGGTGGGGGTGGGGGGGGTGGGGGTGGGTGGTGGGGGTGGGTGGGGGTGGGGGTGGGGGTGGGTGGTGGGGGTGGGGGTGGGGGTGGGTGGTGTGGGTGGGTGGGGGTGGGTGGGCGGGCGGGTGGGTGAGTGTGGTGTGCGTGGTGGTGTGTGGGTGTGCGTGGTGGTGTGTGGGTGTGCGTGGTGGTGTGTGGGTGTGCGTGTGGTGGTGTGTGGGTATGTGTGTGGTGGTGTGTGGGTATGTGTGTGGTTGTGTGTGGGTATGTGTGGTGGTGTGTGGGTATGTGTGGTGGTGTGGGTGTGTGTGGTGTGTGTGTGTGGGTATGTGTGGTGGTATGTGGGTGTGTATGGTAGTGTGTGTGTGGTGGTGTGTGGGTGTGTGTGTGGTGGTGTGTGGGTGTGTGTGTGGTGGTGTGTGGGTGTGTGTGGTGGTGCTGTGTGGGGTGGTGTGTGGTGGTGTGGGATGCTGGATGTGTGGTTGGCCGAGTGTGTTATTCTGGTTGTGGCAGAAGTCAACTGCGGTCCCGCTCAAAAGAGTGTGACAAACCCACCTGCAGTAGTGGGTGGGGCCGGTTTGAGGGGCAGGAGCGCTGGCGGAGGAGTAGTGGCGGACGTGTAGTACTGCCGGGTGCGCTGCTGGAGGTGTGTGTGTGTGTGTGTGTCAGCTACACCACCTGGGTACACAGAGGGGCGAGGCGTGGAGCCAGCCAAGTGTGTGTGTGTGTTCCTTACACTGAGCAAGCGTCGACTGACTGTCTGCCCGCGATACACCTCCACTCTCTCTACCCCATACCACGCCCACGTCCCCCTCTTCCTCCTCCTCTTACCCCTCCGCCGCCACCACCCTTCCCGCCCACCTGGCTCTAAGCTGCTTGGGTATCATCAAAGACACACGGTAAACAGGACAAGTGTAGAGCTGTATGGAAGGCGAGGCTGGCCAGGCCCGCCCGCCGCCCGCCTGGCCCAGCATGGAGAGATGTATTAATAGTTGCGCCGCCGCCACCACCACGCTGCCCGCGCCCTTAATGCCCTTTATCGCTCCTCCTACCATTTATTTCTTAATGCACTTAAACCTTGATCAACCTTACTTATCCTCCACAGCAACGATCAAGCAGTCGTCGGTGTCTGTCTGTTGAAGTGTTGGTATGTTGTCCAGGAGTGGAGGATTAAATCGACCTGTGGTGTAATGGTCAGCATCCTCGCCTCGTAAGCGAGCCGGCCCGATTTCGATCCCCGGGCAGGTGAAACTATGGGCAAGTTTCTTTACGCCATTTGCCTCTGTCTACCCAGCAGTAATTGGGAACCTGGCTGTTAATCGATTTGCGGATGGTATTCCGGGGTAATGGTTAGCCAGTGCAGTTGGCGAGCTGTCCAGTCTTCTCGGACTATTCCTTGACACTGTGTCAATTGTCATGCAGCTCGTTAACTCGGGGTGTGGTAGTTGTGTTGGCGACAGCTCCTACACCTTAACAAATTCACGCCTAGGAGGCCCTTGGGCCGGCCATCCTCGATTTCGAGGGGCTTCCATTATTGGCCTGGAAATTTCAGTCAGGGCCACTAACTGTCATATTATCACCACTGCCTGGTGGTCCCCACAGTCTACAACACGGACCATTAACTCCTTTACCACAACTATCAGTGTTACTATAACCACACTACCACAATTCTACCATCCCCTTCCCTCTACCACCCACTTCCCTCTACCACCCCTTCCCCTTCCCCTCTACCACCCACTTCCCTCTACCACCCCTTCCCCTCTACCACCCACTTCCCTCTACCACCCCTTCCCCTCTACCACCCACTTCCCTCTACCACCCTCTCCCCACTACCACCCGCTCCTCTCTAACTCCCCCTCGCCTCTACCTCCCCCTCCTCCTCTACCTCCCCCGCCCCCTCTGCCACCCCCTCCCCTCTACCTCCCCCTCCCCTCTATCTCCCCCTCCCCTCTAACTCTCCCTTCCCCTAGACCTCCCCCTCCCCTCTACCACCCCCTCCCATCTACTTCGCCCCCCTCTACCTCCCCCTCCCCTCTACCTCCCCCTCCCCTCTACCTCCACCTTCCCTTCTCCCTCCCCCTCTCCCCTCTACCTCCCCCTCCCCTCTACCTCCCCTCCCCCTCCCCTCTCCCCTCTACCTCCCCCTCCTCTCTACCTCCCCTTCCCCTCCCCCTCTCCCCTCTACCTCCCACTCCCCCCTCTCGTAATCTTAATAACTTTCCCAACAGTAATAAATCAATTCACAGTAACCTCGTAAGTAATTCCTCTGCCATATTATGACGCCATACATATCAATCACTACCATCAGAGGTTAACTTAAGAACTACCAACAGAGATTAAGTTAACAACAGGTAAGCAAAGAATAAACAACAAAGAAACAAATAAAGATAACAAGTACCTACAACTACCAGGGGGAGGGTGAAGGGGGAGGGGGGGAAGGGGAAGGGGGGAGAGGGGAGGGTGAAGGGGGAGAGGGAAGGGGGGGAGAGGGGAGGGGGTAAAGGGAATCAATTCAGTTCATATTGCACCTCGTTCACAAGTCTATGTCATTATACGGACTAATTTACCTTATATCACAGTAATTACAGGTGAAGGACAGTTAATATAGCGATGACTCACTTATCCCGTTGTAAGATGATTTAATATTACAATAATTACATGTAGGTAAGATACAGGTAAGTGTTGCCTATTTAAACTGACCTATTAAGTGTCATCACCTCCATCTGTTATCTCTGTGGGGGTTCAGAGTTTTAGGAGCTGGGGTTCAGAGTTTTAGGAGCTGGGGTTCAGAGTTTTAGGAGCTGGGGTTCAGAGTTTTAGGAGCTGGGGTTCGCAGGTTGAGAGGTGAGATACTGTATTTGGGGCCGCCATAAAACAGTTTCCTTACCAACAATAAAACGGCAATGTTTCCATAACACAAAGAGCTTTACGACACTTAACTACTACACCTAAGGTTACTCAGAGGGTTGCCAGCTGACCACTACACCCAGCTGACCTAGTGTAGTGTAGTTATTAGTCAAGAGAACCCGTATTTGATCCCCGAGCAGGGTGAAACTGTGAGCAAGTTTCTTTACGCCATTTGCCTCTGTCTACCCAGCAGTAATTGAGGACCTGGATGTTAATCGATTTGTGGATCGTGTTTCGGGGTAATGGTTAGCCAGTGCAGTTGGTGAGTTGTCCGGTCTTCTCGGACTGTTGCTTGACACTGGGTCATGCAGCTCGTTAACTTAGGATGTTGTTGTTGTGTTGGCGACAGCTTCTACATCATGAACTAATTTACGCCTCGGTGGGCCTAGGACCGGCCATCCTTGAACACGAGGGGGCAACCATTATGGTACCCGGTGCGTGTGTATTTGTATGTGTGGGGGCAGACCATGAGGCCAGTCATTTTAAGTAAATAAGTAAGTATGGTACAGACCTTGAGGGTGGTGGTGGAGGTGTGAGGGCCGGTACTGTAGGAGGCACTGTGGTGGTCAGTGACAGCGCCATCCTTAGTGGCGGTGCTGGACGAGTGGCCACTGGCTTCCTGCGTCACGGTGGTTCGACTCTCCCCGTCTGTCACAGCCCTGTAAAATAATAATGATAATAATGATAATATTAATATTACAAAAAATTAAAATACTACTACTACTACTACTACTACTACTACTAATAATAATAATAATAATAATCCAGCCAAATTGTCATACATGTTTACAATTAGATAGACATGTATATAAACTATGCAGGTATTGTATACAGTTCAGCAAGAATATAGACAGTGCAGGTATAGTATACTACAATGGTAAACAGTAAAGCAATTTGACCAAGGACAGCCAACAAAGCTGTCAGCTGCTTATTTCCAATTGGGTTGTATGCTTAACCTTGGTCAGGAGCGATAGCCTGATCAATATTAGAAGCATGACACTGCACCTGGACTATCTGAGGCTGACGCCACCATGGTTAATGACACAGAGTCACTCAGTGTTTGGGAAGTCACAGTGTTACGTAAATTCACTATCACAAGTGTTTGAGGGAGAGAGTGAGAGAGGAAGGAATGAGGGAGGAACTGAGTGAGGGAAGTAATGAGTGAGGGAGGGAGGGAGGGAGGGAGGAATGAGGGAGGAACTGAGTGAGGGAAGTAATGAGTGAGTGAGTGAGGGAGGGAGGGAGAGAGGAAGGAATGAGGGAGGAAATGAGTGAGGGAAGTAATGAGTGAGGGAGGGAGGGAGAGAGGAAGGAATGAGGGAGGAACTGAGTGAGGGAAGTAATGAGTGAGTGAGTGAGGGAGGGAGGGAGGGAGAGAGGAAGGAATGAGGGAGGAAATGAGTTGGGGAAGTAGTGAGTGAGGGAGGGAGAGAGGAAGGAAGTAGTGAGTGAGGGAGGGAGAGAGGAAGGAAGTAGTGAGTGAGGGAGGGAGAGAGTGTGTGTGAGTTATGGTCGATACCAGAGATCGTGACCACACGGAAATGTGAAGCTGTGTACACAAACACTAGTGGTTGAGGACGTACACACACACACACACACACACATATACGGCCTCTTCACCGTCTGATGGCGTAGTGCGATGGGAGTGTGGTGGCTGTATGTGTTGGCGGGTGTGTGGTGGCGGGTGTGTGGCGGCGGGTGTTTGGTGGCAGGTGTGTGTAGGCGGGTGTGTGGTGGCGGGTGCTTGGTGGCAAGTGTGTGTAGGCGGATGTGTGTTGGCTGGTGTGCGGTGGTAGGTGTGTGGTGGCAGGTGTGTGTAGGCGGGTGTGTGGTGGCGGTGTGTGGTGGTGGTGGGTGTGTGGTGGTGGCGGGTGTGTGGTGGTAGGTGTGTGTGTAGGCGGGTGTGTGGTGGTAGGTGTGTGTGTGTAGGCGGGTGTGTGGTGGCGGGTGTGTGTGTAGGCGGGTGTGTGGTGGTAGGTGTGTGTGTGTAGGCGGGTGTGTGGTGGTGGTGGCGGGTGTGTGGTGGCAGGTGTGTGGTGGCGGATGTGTGTTGGCAGGTGTGCGGTGGTAGGTGTGTGTTGGCAGGTGTGCGGTGGCGGGTGTGTGGTGGTAGGTGTGTGTGTGTGTGTAGGCGGGTGTGTGGTGGTGGTGGCGGGTGTGGGGAGTCACGTATATAGTACACCCT
The DNA here is from genome assembly GCA_958450375.1 of Homarus gammarus. Lineage (NCBI taxonomy): Eukaryota > Metazoa > Arthropoda > Malacostraca > Decapoda > Nephropidae > Homarus > Homarus gammarus. Next base: position 654,755 of record CAUDMG010001422.1, on the reverse strand, counting down.
GAGGCCAAACGTGTAAGTCTGTGTACTGTGCCTGTGTATGTCTGTGTGTGCGTACACTTTATATCTAGCGGATTACTTGGAGGACTCTTGACTCACCTGAGGTACTCATGACTCACCTGGAGTACTCATGACTCACCTGGAGGACTCAGAGAGGGAGGAGGAAGCCATCATGGACTCGACGCCAGACATAAGCACCTGAGCTCCCAGGAACCGGTTGAGGAGTGAGCGAGCCTGATCGTCTGACGTCACCTTGGCCTCGTGGTCAACTGGGGGAGGAAGAGAGAGATGAGAGGTGAGAGATTAGAGGTGAGAGATTAGAGGTGAGAGATGAGAGGTGAGAGATGAGAGGTGAGAGGTGAGAGGTGAAAGATGAGAGGTGAGAGATGAGAGGTGAGAGATTAGAGGTGAGAGATGAGAGATGAGAGGTGAGAGATGAGGTGAGAGATGAGAGGTGAGAGATGAGAGGTGAGAGATTAGAGGTGAGAGATTAGAGGTGAGAGATGAGAGGTGAGAGATTAGAGGTGGGAGATGAGAGATGAGAGGTGAGAGGTGAGAGATGAGAGGTGAGAGGTGAGAGATGAGAGGTGAGAGATTAGAGGTGGGAGATGAGAGGTGAGAGATGAGAGGTGAGAGGTGAGAGATGAGAGGTGAGAGATGAGAGGTGAGAGATTAGAGGTGAGAGATTAGAGGTGAGAGATGAGAGGTGAGAGATGAGAGGTGAGAGATTAGAGGTGGGAGATGAGAGGTGAGAGATGAGAGGTGAGAGGTGAGAGATGAGAGGTGAGAGATTAGAGGTGAGAGATGAGAGGTGAGAGATTAGGTGAGAGATGAGAGATTAGAGGTGAGAGATGAGAGGTGAGAGATTAGAGGTGAGAGATGAGAGATGAGAGATGAGAGGTGAGAGATGAGAGGTGAGAGATGAGAGGTGAGAGATGAGAGGTGAGAGATTAGAGGTGAGAGATGAGAGGTGAGAGATTAGAGATGAGAGGTGAGAGGTGAGAGATGAGAGGTGAGAGATGAGAGATGAGAGATTAGAGGTGAGAGATGAGAGGTGAGAGATGAGAGGCGAAATTAGAGGTGAGAGATGAGAGGTGAGAAATGAGAGGTGAGATCAGAGGTGAGAGATGAGAGGTGAGAGATTAGAGGTGAGAGATGAGAGGTGAGAGGTGAGAGATGAGAGGTGAGATTAGAGGTGAGAGATGAGAGGTGAGAGATGAGAGGTGAGAGATGAGTTTTTACCAGCCTCAACACACACACACATATATTATAATAATAATAATAATAATAATGGCCATTACTACTATTATTATTATTATTATTATTATTATTATTATTATTATTATTTTATTATTATAGTGACATTTTGTTATTAATATTTTACTGTATACGACTACTTAACACTTATTGGTGTACATTTGTATGTTGAGTACACGCACACACAGAGCCCCCCAGAGCTCCTCAGTGTTTACTCAACATTCATACTTTCCAAGCTCACCTATGCCTCCCCTACCTGGTCTTCCTCCGTAAATGCCACACAACGTAAACACCTTGTAAAAGTGCAAAAGGGGGCATGCAAGATTATTCTGTCCCCTTCCTACTCCACATATCAAGAAGCGCTCAGCACACTGACCCTTTTGGCTCTCACTGACCATCACCACGACCTCATCTGCAAACTTGGTGACAAGCATCTGCACCATCCTCAACACCGGCTCCTACTACCACCTGAGATCCCTCGTCCGAGAATTGCTGTTCGACTCCACAACCGCATGCAGCCCATATGAGCACGAACTGATCTCTATAAGAACAGCCCAAACGAGCACGAACTGATCTCTATAAGAACAGCCCAGTCCCAACCATTGTAAAAATTATCAATAACTTGTAATCAACCAGTGTATTCATTCCCAGTCAATCTTACTTTTTGCACTGTCAATATGTTGAAATGCCCTGTAGTTTGACCTTCTCCCCACCTAGTTATTATATATCATATTTGTATCACTTATGTTACTTGTATATCATTTGTCAATCAAGAGACCCATTCCCCAATTATGTAACTGTATATTTTCAGCCTTCCGGCTGCCATGTTCTTTCAATAAACCATTAATTATTATTTATTATTACACACACACACACACACACCGTAGGGTCAAGACCTATTCAGGCGCTGCTCCTGTGAGCAGCTGCCCCCCTTGGCCAATGTTCGGCCCATTCTCCAAGTCCCTCTCCCCGACCCATCCTCACCACCGGGATATCAACATAATCAAAAGTGACAATTTCGTTTCGGGAAGAAGTGGGACCAGTGTTGAACAGTGATGAACAGTGTTTAAGCCAGTGAATTCAGCACCAGACAGTACCAGTGATAACCGTGATCCACCAGTGAGTTAAGTACCCCTGGGAACTGACCACCATCTTCTGACAAGGAGGTGCTAATCAGCCCACCCTGGGAACAACAGTGGGTCGGCTTCACACTTGACTTCGAAATAACACAACACCACCCAGTAGGGTGGGGTACTGTGACACCACCCCACACCACCCGGTGTCACCATGACCACGTAAGATCCTTCATATCAACACCCGAGGACGAGTTATTACACCACGTGAAAACCACACCACCTGGTGTCTCCATGACCAGCCCAGGCCCGGGCCATCAACTGTAAACTTAATAATTTTCATGTTCAATTCATGTTCTTTCTTCTTTCAGTAATGAAAGATTTTGTTAAATGACCCACCCACTCCATGTCTTTGTATGTAATAAGTCATTTATGTCCAATGTATATTTTCAGCCTTCGGGCTGCCGACTTTTTCAATAAACCGTTAATTATTATTATTATTATTATTATTATTATTATTATTGTAGTTGTTGTTTTATTAACTAAATTAAACAATTGAGCTCTCGCTACATTTGGGTGTCAGCAGCTTTATACCCGACTCACTTACGGAGAAACACTGACTCAATCACTGACGGAGAAACACTGACTCACTCGATCACTGACGGAGAAACACTGACTGACTCGATCACTGACCGACTCGATCACTGATGGAGAAACACTGACTGACTCGAACACTGACAGAGAAACACTGACTGACTCGATCACTGACGGAGAAACACTGACTGACTCGATCACTGACGGAGAAACACTGACTGACTCGATCATTGACGGAGAAACACTGACTGACTCGATCACTGACAGAGAAACACTGACTGACTCGATCACTGACGGAGAAACACTGACTGACTCGATCACTGACGGAGAAACACTGACTGACTCGATCACTGACGGAGAAACACTGACTGACTCGATCACTGACGGAGAAACACTGACTGACTCGATCACTGACGGAGAAACACTGACTGACTCGATCACTGACGGAGAAACACTGACTGACTCGATCACTGACGGAGAAACACTGACTGACTCGATCACTGACGGAGAAACACTGACTGACTCGATCACTGACGGAGAAACACTGACTGACTCGATCACTGACGGAGAAACACTGACTGACTCGATCACTGACGGAGAAACACTGACTGACTCGATCACTGACGGAGAAACACTGACTGACTCGATCACTGACGGAGAAACACTGACTGACTCGATCACTGACGGAGAAACACTGACTGACTCGATCACTGACGGAGAAACACTGACTGACTCGATCACTGACGGAGAAACACTGACCTCTGCACCCAACAAATAACCTAATAACGTCGATCACCACACCAGTTGACTCCAGACATCGGAGTCATAAACAAAGATGGCGTCTATATTTCTGAGAGACTCTGCCAAACTATATAGGCCTACGAGTGTATATACATGTACCAGAGTCTGCACGGTGGCAGACAGGAGGAGGTAGTGTGGTCGACAGGGAGTGTAGCAGACAGATCACTACCACACCACCACCTGCTGGGACACGCACCATCGCGACTTAGAAAACACTCTGGTCACGCTTGGCCGCACCGCCGTTGCCGCCACCACCATCACTACCAGCATTACTGCCCCCCACAACCTAACCTAGCCAATATTACTACTATCTCTATTATCATTACCTATACGCCGACATTTCACTGAATCGCCCAATTTGTGTAGCGACCACTGTGCCTGTCCTTGTACCTGCCCTTGTACTTGTACCTGTCCTTGTACCTGCCCTTGTACTTGTACCTGTCCTTGTACCTGCCCTTGTACCTTTACCTGTCCTTGTACCTGCCCTTGTACTTGTACCTGTCCTTGTACCTGTAAACCTCAACTAGACACATTCCAACACGCAGGAACCAGTTGCAACTTCTACCTGACACCTCAACCGCAAGAGTGTTTTATTAGGATCACTTGTGTGTACTGTACGAGCTAACTAGTGTACAACCATGATGCACATACACACACACACACACACACACACACACAGTCTCTAACTTTCTATACAAGAGAAACTAACTAACGTGCACCAAGTTTCTCTGTGTACAATATCGTGTGGTATCATAATGTACACTATACAGTATTTTTTTTTCTGTACTTTTACCATTTGGGAATATTTGTACCTGGTCTAGTGTTTTTTAAACTTCTGTACCTATACTGTACTAATGTACTTGTATGTGTACTACGAGGACCTTCACTTGTACCTGTACTTGTATGTTTATCCGTTAGCAAGTACCAGCTGACTGACGACCTGATGGGGCGAGTGACTGATAGGCACCATCAGTTCTCGTCGTGGCAACTAACTCACCCCTTACTGTATTAATTTATCCTTAACACACATACGATAACCTTATTATGTACACATACGCACACACACACAGAGGACAGTCACCAGAATTCAATACGTTTAACACCTGCCACACTTAACACCTGTCACACTTAACACCTGTCACACTTAACACCGGTCACATTTAACATGGGCCACACTTAACACTTGCCACACTTAACACCTGCCACACTTGACACCTGCCACACTTGACACCTGCCATACCTCACACCTGCTACACCTCACACCAGCCACACCTCACACCTGCCAAACTTAATACCTGCCACACTTAACACACACTGATACACCTGCTCTTAACACACCTTGATGTAACGTCAACACTGTATTTAGTTCAAAAGGTCTTCACCAAGTTCCTCAAAATTCTGAGTTTAGTGGCGCGTCGGAAAGTTCAGATCTTAAAGTGCGGCAGTAAGTTCTTCGAGATTCAATGATTGAAAATTGCACAAATAAGCTCCGCAAGGTTCAGAGTTAAAAAATACGCAACAAGAAAGTGGTTCGCGGTATAAATTTTCAAATCAGCGTCACTAAGAAAGTTGCTCACAGTTTGAAATCAGACGGGCGGCAGTAAGTTGCTCAAGGCTCACACACACGATCACTAAGTGTTCCTTGAGGCTGAGTTCAGAGTGGAGCCGAGGTGAGTCCTTACATTCACAGTACGAGAAGTTTGGTGTTCGAGGAAGACCTGCGTGGGTGTAAGAAGGCCCTGTGCGTGTACGAGGGGAACGTCCTCTGTGTGGGTTGTGTTTAAGGCGAGGAGGACCTATGCAGAACAAGGGTCCGTAGTTCTCGACGGCCGGATGAACAGTGTAGAGGAGGTGGGTGTGCTTCTGGGAGGGTGGGTGAGAGAATGGTAGGGGTATGGGGGGAGTGTAAGGGTAGGGGCTCTGGGAAGGAGAGAGATGAGAGATGGGGTGTGGGTGGGTGGGGGGGGGGGGGCAACAGTACGATTCCGAGAGGACGGGAGGAGGGGGGGGGGGGTAAGTGTAGGTATGGGAGGGAGAGGGAAGAAAGAAGGGAGATGCTCAGCTGGTGGGGGACAGCTGGTGGTAGGTAGTGGTGACAGGTGGTGATAAGTGGTAAGTGATGGTAGCAAGTGGTGGTGGTGTGATGGTAGCAAGTGGTGGTGGTGGTGGTGTGATGGTAGCAAGTGGTGGTGGTGTGATGGTAGCAAGTGGTGGTGGTATGTGGAGTTAACCGGTGGCAGGTGGTGATAGGTAGTTTGCTGTACAATGGGCCAGCTGCCACCACCAGCTGGGCCTCGCTTGTTTGTCTAACACAAACACAAACTTCACCTCCTCTCCTCCCACACCCATACACGTCACAACCTCAACCTACACTACACCCCACGTTACTACACTACCTACACCCCACGTTACATCACTTACACCCCCGGTACATCACTTACACCCCCGGTACATCACTTACACCCCACGTTACATCACTTACACCCCCCGGTACATCACTTACACCCCCGGTACATCACTTACACCCCACGTTACATCACTTACACCCCCCGGTACATCACTTACACCCCCGGTACATCACTTACACCCCACGTTACATCACTTACACCCCACGTTACATCACTCACATCCCCCGGTACATCACTTACACCCCCCGGTACATCACTTACACCCCCCGGTACATCACTTACACCCCCTTACCAACACCACGATACTAATTTTCTTTAACACTTACTGTAAGTTAAACCTAACACTTTAGATTTAATGAAGGTCGATATAGAGCTACATCAAGTAACAGGCAGAGGCAACAGGACCACACACACACACACACGTTTGCTTATGTTGCACCATACACAAACAAGCCCAGCGCTGTCCCTCCCGAGTCCTGACTCCCAGCTAAACTGAGTCTGTCCAACTTATTACCACCTTACACGATGCCATATCATGCTCTCTCTCTCTCTCTCTGGCAAGAACAACCATAATGTTGCTATTATCTAAAATATTTTATCGTCCTATGTGTGTGGAGTGGGAGAGGGGAGGGGTTGAATCCTGTATGTAAAAAGGCTAAGAGGAAGTAAACATTGATTCTTACTGTTTGTTTGTCTGTCTGACTCTCTGTTTACATACCATCCTGCATGTCTACCTGATGTACTCCCTCCTTCCCTCTGCGTCGTCCGGAAAAGTCATGTGATCTCTTATACCTGAGGCAACTCCTCCTCCTCCTCCTCCTCCTCCTCCTCCACCACTACTACCACCACCACTGCCAGTGGTAGTAGTAGTAGCTGCTATTGGGGGAGGCTGGAGGCCACTGTTATGAATTTAAAATAAAAAAAAGTAGTAGTAGTAGTGATAGTAATTATGAACGGGCAATGGAGGTGTATGGTGGAAGTGAGGTCAAAATAACAAAGGATGGCCAAAGACACTTAGGCGCAGTAATCGGCACACCGGACTTCAAGACCGAGTACGTAACGGGAAAGGTGAATGAGTGGGTTAGGGAAATCCAAGTTCTGTCTAATATTGCTAACACAGAGCCACATGCGGCTTTTGCGGCATTCACCCATGGAGTCAAGCATTGCTGGAACTACTTGATGCGCACTATCCCTGATATCGGACACTTCCTCCACCCTCTGAAACATCTTCACTTAACCCCAGCAGAAAGATCACTCCTTGCACTACCACCGAGACTGGGAGGAATGGGATTGACCAATCCAGAGGAGATTGCTGCCACCGAACATCAAAACTCAGTTAAGCTCACGGCAGCCCTCACGGACCACATAATAGCTCAGAACGCAACAGGGAAGGTGGATACCAGTGAAGTAAACAAGATTCGACGGTCCATTACGACTGCACGGCCAAAGTGATAAGTTGCAGCAGCTGATGCTGCAAGTACCAGAGAATTTGAAATAAAAAGTAGCAATAGCGCAGGAGGTGCGCGCCTCGAACTGGTTAACTACCTTACCGATAAGGGCAAATGGTTTCAATCTCAATAAACAAGAATTTACAGATGCCATTGCTCTAAGGTACGGTAGGCCAGTAAAAGGTTTGCCCTCCCACTGGGCGTGTGGCTCTTCCTATGACGTCGATCACGCCATGGTGTGCAAGAAAGGGGGCTTCATATGCATTGAGGCATGACGAAGTAAGGGATCTCACAGCAAATATGCTGAGGGAAATCAGTCGTGATGTCAGGGTAGAACCGACCCTCCTTCCATTGGACAGTGAGTATTTCCAACATAGGACTCCAAACACATCCAACGAAGCCCATGTTGACGTCAGTGCTCGAGGATTCTGGATGAGGGGACAGCGAGCCTTCTTCGCCATCAGGATTTTTTATCCAATGGTCGCATGTCACTGTAACTTAGCTCTCGACGCTGCACACAGGAGGAACGAGAACAAGTTAAGGGCATACGGGGAGAGAATTCAGAACGTCGATCAAGGCAACTTCACTCCTCTGGTGATCACAACCTTTGGTGGGATGGGACCAAGTGCAAGATGCTTCTATGCCAGACTCATGGAGGTGCTATCCTAACAGAAACAGCAGCCCAGAAGTTATGTTACAGCCTGGATAAGATGTAGACTGTCCTTCTCTCTCCTTAGGTCTGCTTTGCTCTGCCTCAGGGGAACGAGAGCATCGGCCCCAAAGCCGACAACAGTTGCAGATATTGACTATGAGGCTACAGTCACTGAATGTGGCATAGATCTGTGGCTCAACTAACTCAATACAGCCAGGGTAGCTACTTGTGTATTAGGATATTTAATTTTAAGGTAATAAAATGGCGGCAAAGGTGTGGCTATTGGGGGAGGATGGAGGCCATGGGATATAAAAAAAAAAGTGGTGGTTACAGTAGTAGTGGTGGTAGTAGTAATGGTGGTGGTAGTAGTGGTAGTACTGGTGGTATGAGTGGTTACAGTCGTAGTGGTTTCAGTAGTAGAGGTAGTTGCGACACACACGACCGTCATACTTAACACTATAATGTCACACACAGTCAATCATGATAGTTCAGGGCCCCTTGATCCAGCGCGCACGTACGCACGCACGCACACACACACACACATATACATACACACACACACACACACACACAGAACAAGACAGTAATGCTCACAAAGCCACACCACGACTGCTACTATCACCACTACGACCACAAAAACTTACAACATACTGGAGAAATTGAGCAATGTTGATGTTGGAATGTGTAAACCTTCTGGTCGACCCACTGAGAGACTCGCCTGAGCTACTTGTATATATATGCAAGTGTAAACCCCCGAACCACCGAACCCCTGAACCATCGAACCCCTGAACCATCGAACCTCTGAACCATCGAACCACCGAACCCCGGAACCATCGAATCCGGAACCATCGAACTAGTTGACGTGACACTGGCTAACGCGACACTCGATAACGTGACACTGATAGACCTGACGCTGGCTGACGTGACACTGGCTAACGTGATACTCGCTAACCTGACACTGGCTGACGTGACACTAGCTGACAAGTGGAGTAAATGTGATCCATTGAGGAGGTGATTTTATTAATGTGTTTTAATACAACCATGACTGATACCTCCTCCTGCTCTCCTACACTAATACAGTACACGGTGTGGGCTACACTAGGGTGACGCAGGTGTGGGCTACACTAGGGTGACGCAGGTGTGGGCTACACTAGGGTGACGCAGGTGTGGGCTACACTATGGTGATACATGTGTGGGCTACACTAGGGTGACGCAGGTGTGGGCTACACTAGGGTGACGCAGGTGTGGGCTACACTAGGGTGACGCAGGTGTGGGCTACACTAGGGTGATACATGTGTGGGCTACACTAGGGTGACGCAGGTGTGGGCTACACTAGGGTGACGCAGGTGTGGGCTACACTAGGGTGACGCAGGTGTGGGCTACACTAGGGTGACACAGGTATGGGCTACACTAGGGTCACACAGGTGTGGGCTACACTACGGTGACAGGTGTGGGCTACTCTAGGGTGATGCAGGTGTGGGCTACACTAGGTTGACACAGGTGTGGGCTACACTAGGGTGACACAGGTGTGGGCTACACTAGGGTGACACAGGTATGGGCTACACTAGGGTGACACAGGTGTGGGCTACACTAGGGTGACACAGGTGTGGGCTACACTAGGGTGACACAGGTATGGGCTACACTAGGGTGACACAGGTGTGGGCTACACTAGGGTGACACAGGTGTGGGCTACACTAGGGTGACACAGGTGTGGGCTACACTAGGGTCACACAGGTGTGGGCTACACTAGGGTGACACAGGTGTGGGCTACACTAGGGTCACACAGGTGTGGGCTACACTAGGGTGACACAGGTATGGGCTACACTAGGGTCACACAGGTGTGGGCTACACTAGGGTGACACAGGTATGGGCTACACTAGGGTGACACAGGTGTGGGCTACACTAGGGTGACACAGGTATGGGCCAAGCAACGCGTTAGGTGGGGTGAGAGACAGGACTTACCAGCCTCGGTGGCGCCCATGCGTGAGAGGACGTCGGTGATGCCCGTCACTTTAGTACGGTCGTCTAGGAAGCTGCGTCCCTCCTTCATGGTGTCGTCGTCCTCAGTGATATGCTCTGCTCCGCCTTTGGTGACGTGGAAGGTCGCCCCTGACGACTGCTCGACGGTGGCGCTGGAGGAGGAGTGAACCACACGAGAACCTGCGGCAGGAGAGGGAGGGGAGAGAGAAGTAGGGATTAGTTAGGTGGCCGTGTACTGAGGACCAACATTATACAAAGGTTCGTATGTCTGACGGCCTCACTATCAAGATATCCCCACCAGTACTATAATGGCGTCGAAACTTCCCGAAGACGGTAACTTTTATTTATGTTCAGTTATTGGAGGAGAGAAAATGTGAAATGAACCTTTGGTAATGTGATCCACTGCTGGTCTAACACAAGGCGCCCGTGTGTGTTTGTGTCGCGGGGGACAACTATTCTGACTTAAACAACTACAATATCAAGATTTATGTAGTGTAGTGGTCTTATCTGTAGTGTGGTACTCTTAACTGTAGTGTGGTAGAATGGTGCTTTTAACTGTATTATGGTAGTGTGGTGCTCTTAACTGTACCGTGGTAGTGTGGTGCTCTTAACTGTACCGTGGTAGTGTGGTGCTCTTAACTGTAGTGTGGTAGTGTGGTGCTCTTAACTGTACTATGGTAGTGTGGTGCTCTTAACTGTACCGTGGTAGTGTGGTGCTCTTAACTGTACTATGGTAGTGTGGTGCTCTTAACTGTACCGTGGTAGTGTGGTGCTCTTAACTGTACTATGGTAGTGTGGTGCTCTTAACTGTACCGTGGTAGTGTGGTGCTCTTAACTGTACCGTGGTAGTGTGGTGCTCTTAACTGTACCGTGTTAGTGTGGTGCTCTTAACTGTACTATGGTAGTGTGGTGCTCTTAACTGTACCGTGGTAGTGTGGTGCTCTTAACTGTACCGTGGTAGTGTGGTGCTCTTAACTGTACCGTGTTAGTGTGGTGCTCTTAACTGTACTGTAGTGTGGCGCGCAGAAGACAACGTGGCTGCCTCAGTTATGACAACAGAGGGAATATTTCATCATAAGATCTCAAGGTCGGGAAGGTTACACAGACACACGTATATGTTATGGTTACATCCGACAATACCAAGAACCCCGTGGCGACAGTATACTGAAGAAAGACTCACGACGTTCTCACGGTCACAGGGGAAGTGTTCCTGGTCACTTATAAGTACTGAAAACATCATTAAGTATTGGTCACACACACACACACACACACCCTGCCCACCGTATATTGTCCACATACGTCTGGGGTAATTCATTATATCTATATATAAGAAAAGTCAGATGATGGGGCAAGAAGTTGTTTGTAGTGTGTAAATAGAGGTACAAGAATCCAGGTGTTGGGAGGATATTATTATTATTCTGGTACATCGGAATTATTGTCTAAAGATACACCATGAACGTCTTATCTACTCACACACACACACACACACACACACACTACAATGACGCCAGACAAACGAATCAACCAAACTTGACCAAATTTTTCCCCAAAATAATTTAACACCATTAAGTTAGGTTTGGTGGGTTCATTTTGTCTACGACCAGCACCCAATCGTCTACACAGGTCAACACAGGTCAGCGCAGGTCCCTTAATACTGAGGTGAAGCAATAAACCAAGGTACGAAGCCCTGTGTATTATTAACCCAACTTAACCAATTAAACTAACCTAACTTAACCTAACCTAAACATTCTACCTAATTTAACTTAATCAAAAGGACTTGATCTGATTCACCAGTCCGTAACCGATCCAAACCTACGTCAATAACCTACCATACATTAATCTACGCCATTAAACTAACTTACAATAACCTAACTTACATTAATCTACGCCATTAGTCTAATCTAACCTACTGTAACCTAAGTCAGTAACCTATCAACCAATGTCGCTTGACCCAGGTGGGGGAGGACCGAGCAGTTATGGCAGAAGGAGATGCTGTGTAAGGTAGTGGGTGCTGATCACAATAGACGTGAGGGTGGGTGGGTGTAACAAGCAGAACAGGGAGGTAGGCAGGAACCACGACACCCACCTACTCACCCACAACAATGGTGCGCGCGCTCAGTGACGTAAAGCGCGGGAAAGAGTTCTGTTCATATACGTCAAGCCCACTCCATGACATTACACCAACGCTCACATGACCCCTAAACGCCCACGTAACCCCTACACGCCCACTCCTTTGTCACATCAAAAAGTGGTTAATTACACAACTCCTGTCTACCAATCACATTATCTATCTATCAAGCTTCCCTAGTGGTCAGAGAGAGAGAGAGAGAGAGAGAGAGAGAGAGAGAGAGAGAGAGAGAGAGAGAGAGAGAGAGAGAGAGGCCCCTGGACGAGCGGCTATATGGTGAAGGACACGGGCAGAGGAACGTAACAACACACACACACACACACACACTTTGTTAGAGTGATAGAGATGACACAGCAGGTGAATATAACATGAGGGTGTGTAGTAACAGGTCGGTAACTCACTGTGAGATGAGTGACGGTAACTCAGTCGGAGATAAATGATGTTAAGTGTCAGTCTTCATGCTGGAGAATTAACAATGTTAGCCATACAACACAAGTAACTTAACCTAACTTATCCCAGCAATCATAATTTAGCCTAACCAAATCTAACTTAACCAAACCTAAAATAACCTAACCTATCTCATGAAACGTAACCTAAATTAACTTAGCCTAACTTACCTCAAGAATCATAACCTCTAACCGAACCTAACCTAACCTGGCGATGACTCACACCTAAACTGGTGCATGAATATAGTGGTATCTCGGTGTGGCTTCCCTGTGTGTTATATTATCACACACACACACACACTACAAGAACACCCTTGACCTTTTACACGACTAAATGACCTTCATCTGGTAATGGATTCCCTCCCCCCCCCCCCCGTGGTGACCTGACCTCCCTTATTAACATCTCTCTATTTATGTATCTAACGAGTGTGTGGCTGTGAGGGGTAACACGGAGGACAGGTACAGTAGCTATTACAACATCCTGTGTTAACATGAGACAACGGAAACTTAACTGAGAACACACACACATAAAGTTCACTCTCAAGGTGTTAACACAAATGATTTCCTCAAAGCCAGTAAACAGTGGTGTTGTAATAGGAAGTTTAATATAGGAATATGTGTACAGAATTCATGGTACTATTAAACAGGAACTGAACACGGAAATATTGCATCGTAAACCTTATATTTGTCACTCAATTTTATGTTTAAGGAGTAAAGTAATCATTGTTTTATCTCAAGAGGTAAATTCCCAGAGAGCAGAGGTTGGCAGCAACAACATACCAGAGCGATAACATTACTACTCCTGAGTTATTAGGTTAAGTAAGTCTTAAGGCAGGTGATGGTTGTGTTGACATGTAGGTTACCAAGTTAGTCGTATAATGTTGAGATGACTATACCTGTACCTTATACCCGTACTTTATGTCTATACCTGTACTTTATACCTGTACTTTATACCTGTACTTTATGTCTATACCTGTACCTGTACTTTATGACTATATCTGTACTTTATACCTGTACTTTATGACTATATCTGTACTTTATACCTGTACTTTACAACTATATCTGTACTTGTACTTCATGACTATACCTATATTTCATGCCCATATCTATATTGATGTGGTAGAGAGAGGCGCTGGAGTATGCAGGCGGATGTGTGACTAGTGATTACCCGTGTTAATCTTACCTTAAGAAGATAATCAACATTATACGGTAAGTGAAGCCACACTCTTCACACACGTCCACACTCTTCACACACGTCCACACTCTCCATACACGTCCACACTCTCCATACACGTCCACACACTCCATACACGTCCACACTCTCCATACACGTCCACACTCTCCATACACGTCCACACACTCCATACACGTCCACACTCTCCATACACGTCCACACACTCCATACACGTCCACACACACACTCCATACATGTCCACACACACACACACTCCATACACGTCCACACACACACACTCCACAGACACACACTGCAGAGGTACTACTGGTGACAAAGGTATGGGTTGCGTGGTACACTTTACCTGTGTGCTGGGGTGGAGACAGGTGAGGTAGTTCACACCGGGGTAAGGTGTTCCACGCGATAAACACACAAACACAAGTCCTCAGATGGCAGCGTGGCGAGGAACACTATATATGTACGTGTCAGTCAAGCTTCCAGGCAGAACTGGTGCGGGAGTGTGGAGTCAGCGGCTGCCTGGAAGATGGTTGAGTGAGCGTGTGTGTGTGTGTGTGTGTACGTGTGTGTGTGCGTACGTGTGTGTGTGTGTGTGTGTACGTGAGCGGACCAACGGCTTGTCGTCATCCAGCTGATCTGCCGCACTGCTGACCACAGTTTCTTCCTTCCTTCACCTTAACTCCCTCACCGTGTACACACTCCCTCACCGTGTACACTCTCCCTCACCGTGTACACTCTCCCTCACTGATAACTCATCCCCTAACATCACAATACAACACAGTCATACTAAAGACCGGCGGGAGTCAGAGAAATAACACTCACCAGCAAGTGTGAACGATACTACAAGAGAAGGTGATGACCGCGGGAAACACTTAGGCAACACTACACCAGGCAACGTGGGGCAACACTACATATTATACTTAGGAACACTTCACCTTTGAACACTACAACTTTAACACTAAACCTTAGAACACTACACCATGAAATACTACACCTTGGAACACTGCACCTTGGAACACTACACCTTGGAACACTACACCTTGGAACACTACACCTTGGAACACTACACATTGGAACACTACACATTGGAACACTATACCATGAAATACTACACCTTGGAACACTACACCTTGGAACACTACACCTTGGAACACTACAACTTTAACACTAAACCTTAGAACACTACACCGTGAAATACTACACCTTGGAACACTACACCTTGGAACACTACACATTGGAACACTACAATTTGGAACACTATACCATGAACTACTACACCTTGGAACACTACAACTTTATCACTACACCTTGGAACACTACACCATGAAATACTACACCTTGGAACACTACACCTTGGAACACTACACCTTGGAACACTACACCTTGGAACACTACACCATGAAATACTACACCTTGGAACACTACACCTTGGAACACTACACCATGAAATATTACACCTTGGAACACTACACCTTGGAACACTAGACAAAAAATACTACACCTTGGAACACTACACCTTGGAAAACTACACCTTGGAACACTACACCATGAAATACTACACCTTGGAACACTACACCATGAAATACTACACCTTGGAACACTACGCCTTGGAATACTACACCTTTAACACTACACCTTTAACACTACACCTTTAAACACTACACCTTGGAACACTGCACCTTTAACACTACACCTTTAACACTACACCTTTAACACTACACCTTTAACACTACACCTTGGAACACCACACCTTTAACACTACACCTTGGAACACTGCACCTTTAACACTGCACCTTTAACACTACACCTTTAACACTACACCTTTAACACTACACCTTGGAACACTACACCTTTAACACTACACCTTGGAACACTGCACCTTTAACACTACACCTTTAACACTACACCTTTAACACTACACCTTGGAACACTACACCTTTAACACTACACCTTTAACACTACACCTTGGAACACTACACCTTTAACACTACACCTTTAACACTACACCTTTAACACTACACCTTTAACACTACACCTTTAACACTACACCTTTAACACTACACCTTGGAACACTGCACCTTTAACACTACACCTTTAACACTACACCTTTAACACTACACCTTTAACACTACACCTTGGAACACTACACCTTTAACACTACACCTTTAACACTACACCTTTAACACTACACCTTGGAACACTACACCTTTAACACTACACCTTGGAACACTGCACCTTTAACACTACACCTTTAACACTACACCTTTAACACTACACCTTTAACACTACACCTTTAACACTACACCTTTAACACTACACCTTTAACACTGCACCTTTAACACTACACCTTTAACACTACACCTTTAACACTGCACCTTTAACACTACACCTTTAACACTACACCTTTAACACTGCACCTTTAACACTGCACCTTTAACACTACACCTTTAACACTACACCTTTAACACTACACCTTTAACACTACACCTTTAACACTACACCTTTAACACTACACATTATACTCAGAAGCACAACACCTTAGACTGTCTTTATCAACCCAGAGAATAAGTACCACGAGAGGGTGTAGTCACAACGTGAGGGTGTAGTCACCACGAGAGGGTGTAGTCACAACGTGAGGGTGTAGTCACCACAGAGGGTGTAGTCACAACGTGAGGGTGCAGTCACCACAGAGGGTGTAGTCACAACGTGAGGGTGCAGTCACCACAGAGGGTGTAGTCACCACGAGAGGGTGTAGTCACCACAGAGGGTGTAGTCACCACGAGAGGGTGTAGTCACCACAGAGGGTGTAGTCACAACGTGAGGGTGTAGTCACCACAGAGGGTGTAGTCACCACAGAGGGTGTAGTCACCACAGAGGGTGCAGTCACCACAGAGGGTGTAGTCACCACGAGAGGGTGCATTCACCACAGAGGGTGTAGTCACCACGAGAGGGTGTAGTCACCACTGAGGGTGTTGTCACCACGAGAGGGTGTAGTCACCACTGAGGGTGTAGTCACCACTGAGGGTGTAGTCACCACGTGACGGTGTAGTCACCACTGAGGGTGTAGTCACCACTGAGGGTGTATACACCGTCCCCGGTAGTGAGGGAGATACACACACACACAGCAGCCGACACATAACGCGACACTTGAGGAACAAACTTAACAAAAATCCTCCTTTGTCTTGTGTTATCGGGAGCAGTAGTGGCGACACCCTGCCCGTACACCTCTCTCACAGGTGTACTTTAGGTGTTCTCTAACTCATGTAGGCGATAGCAGGTGTAGGTTGGGTGTAGGAGTATAAATTTCTCAACAAGTGTATTAAGCGGTGTGTAGCGTCGCCTCAACGTCTGGCCGGATTCTGTAACCGTTGAAATGTGGACGACCTTGTGTGTGTACCGCCTACCACACCAACTTACCTACACTTGCCTACTCCTACATCTGCCTGCACGCACACTTGAATACACTTACACCTGAATACACTTAAATCTGCATACATCTACACCCATCCACACCTATGGCCACACCTCTACAGGCATACACCTACCTACACCTACACCTTCTCAACACTTGGGGCTACACAAGACCGTGAGAGTATCCTGCTAGGCCCATGACATTGGTTGGATAGATAATGGTTGGGTGTAAACATGGCTGCCTCTCACACACATCTGTAGTTTCCTTCATTCTTATGATCTTTATGTCTGCAAGTATGAATGTTTGTACGTAAGTAAAGAAAAAATACACGCACACACAGGGAGAAATTACTACACTTGTACAGATGACCATCACACACACACACACACACACACACACACACGAACGAGGGTACACAACATAAAAGGTCTCTCTGACGTCACCAAGAAAGAGAAGAATGGCTTGACGGAGATCCTACACCCGGGGGAGGGTCCTACACCCGGGGGAGGGTCCTACACCCGGGGGAGGGTCCTACACCCGGGGGAGGGTCCTACACCCGGGGGAGGGTCCTACACCCGGGGGAGGGTCCTACACCCGGGGGAGGGTCCTACACCCGGGGGAGGGTCCTACACCCGGGGGAGGTTTCTACACATGGGGTAGTCTTATACACGGAGGAGGTCCTACACCCGGGGGAGGTCTTATACATAGGGAGGGTCCTACACCCTGGGAGGTCTTATACACGGAGGAGGTCCTACACCCGAGGAGGTCCTACACTGGGAGGGTCCTACACCCGGGGGAGGTCTTATACAAAGGGAGGGTCCTACACCCTGGGAAGTCTTATACACGGAGGAGGTCCTACACCCGAGGAGGTCCTACACTGGGAGGGTCCTACACCCGGGGGAGGTCTTATACAAAGGGAGGGTCCTACACCCTGGGAGGTCTTATACACGGAGGAGGTCCTACACCCGGGGGAGGTCTTATACAAAGGGAGGGTCCTACACCCGGGGGGGGGGGTCTTATACAAAGGGAGGGTCCTACACCCTGGGAGGTCTTATACACGGAGGTCCTACACCCGGGGGAGGTCTTATACAAAGGGAGGGTCCTACACCCTGGGAGGTCTGATACACGGAGGAGGTCCAACAACCGAGGTCCTACACTGGGAGGAGGTCCTACACCCTGGGAGGTCTTATACACGGAAGAGGTCCTACACCCGAGGAGGTCCTACACAGGGAAGAGGTCCTACACCCTGGGAGGTCTTATACACGGAGGAGGTCATACACACGGAGGAGGTCCTACACCCGGGGAGGTCCTACACCCGAGGAGGTCCTACACCCGGAGAGGTCCTATTCCTGGGGGAGGTCCTTTATGAGGAGGAGATCCTATACACGGGGAGGGTCCTACACCAGGGGGAGGTCTTACGTCCTGGGGAGGTCTTATACACGGGGGAGGTCCTCTACCCGGGGAGGTCCAACACCCAGAGGAGGTCCAACACCGGGGAGGGGGTCCTATACACGAAGGAGGCCCTATACACACGGGGGTCCTACACCCGGGTTGGTCTTACGCCCGGGTGAGGTCCTATACACGGGGGAGGTCCTATACCCGGGGAGCTCCTACACCTGGAGGAGGTCCTACACCAGGGGGAGGTCCTACACCTGGAAGAGGTCCTCCACCCGGGGAGGTCTTACGCCCGGGGAGGTCCTATACACGGGGGTGGTCCTCTACCCGGGAGGTCCTACACCTGGAGGAGGTCCTACACCAGGGGGAGGTCCTACACCTGGAGGAGGTCCTACACCTGGAAGAGGTCCTCCACCCGGGGAGGTCTTACGCTCGAGGAAGGGAGGCCCTATACACGGGAGAGGTCCTACACCTGTTGGAGGTCCTATACACGGGGTAGGTCCTACACCTGTTGGATGTCCTACACCTGTTGGAGGTCCTACACCTGGGGGAGGTCCTACACCAGGGGGAGGTCCTACACCTGGGAGAGGTCCTACACCAGGAGGAGGTCCTACACCAGGGGGAGGTCCTACACCTGGAAGAGGTCCTCCACCCGGTGAGGTCTTACGCCCAGGTGAGGTCCTATACACGGGGAAGGTCCTATACCCGGGGAGGTACTACACCTGGAGGAGGTCCTACACCAGGGGGAGGTCCTACACCTGGAAGAGGTCCTACACCCGGGGAAGTCTTACGCTCGAGGGAGGTCCTATACACGGGGGAGGTCCTACACCTGTTGGAGGTCCTATACACGGAAGAGGTCCTACACCAGGGGGAGGTCCTACACCTGGGGGAGGTCCTACACCTTAGGAGGTCCTATACACGGGGGAAGTATTTCACAAGGAGGAGGTCCTATACACGAGGAGGTCCTACACCCGGGGAGGTCCTATAAACAAAGAAGATCCTACACATGGGGAGGTCCTATACCAGGGGATGGTCCTACACCAGGGGAAGTCCTATACACGGAGGAGGTCCTACACCTGGGGGAGGTCCTACACCCGGGGGAAGTCTTTCACACGGAGGAGGTCCTATACAAGGGTAGGTCCTACACCCGGGAGAGGTCCTATATTCGGGGAGGGTCCTACACATGGGGAGGTCCTATACCAGGGGAGGGTCCAACACCAGGGGAAGTCCTATACACGGAGGAGGTCCTACACCTGGGGGAGGTCCTACACCCGGGGGAGGTCCTACACCTGGGGGTGGTCCTACACCCGGGGGTCCTACACCCGGGAGAGGTCCTATATCCGGGGAGGGTCCTACACCTGGGGAGGGTCGTAAGCCCGGGGAGGGTCCTACACCAGGGGAGGTCCTATACACGGGCGAGGTCCTATACACGGGGAGGTCCTACACGTGGGGGAGGTCCTGTACATGGGGGAGGTCCTACACTCGGGGAGGTCCTACAACAGGGAGGGTCCTACACCCGGGGAGGGTCCTACACCCGGGGAGGTCCTATACACGGGGGAGGTCTTAAACCGGGGATGTCCTATACCAGGGGAGGTCCTACACCCGGGAAGGGTACTACACCCGGGAGGATCCTACACCCGGGGAGGGTAGTACACCCGGGAGGTCCTACACCCGGGGAGGGTACTACACCAGGGGAGGATTCTACACCCGGGGAGGTCCTATACACGGGGGAGGTCCTATATGCGTGGAGGGCCTACACCCGGGGAGGTCTTATACCTGGAGATGGTCCTACACCCGTTGGAGGGTCCTAATCCCGGGGGAGGGTCCTACACCCGGGGAGGGTCCTACACTCGGGGGAGGTCTTATACCCGGGGGAGGTCATACACCCGCGGGAGGTCCTACACCAAGGGAGGTCCTATACACGGGAAGGTCCTACACCTGGGGAGGATCCTAAACCCGGCGGAGGGTCCGACACCCGTGGGAGGTCCTACACCCGGGGAGGTCCTATACACGGGGGAGGTCCTACACCTGGGGAGGTCCTACACCCGGGGATGTTCCTACTCCCGGGGGGCCCTATACATGGGAGAGGTCCTATAAATGGGGAGGTTCTATACACGGGGAGGTCCTACACCTGGGGAAGGTCCTACACCCGGGGGAGGGTCCTACACCTGGTGGAGGTCTTACACCCGGGGGAGGTCTTACACCCGGGGGAGGTCCTACACCTGGGGGAGGTTCTACACCTGGGGTAGGTCCTACATCCGAGGCGGGAGGCCCTACACGCGAGGAGGGGTCCTACACCCTGGGTGTTCCTATACCCGGGGAATGTCCTATACCCGGGGAGGGTTCTACACCCGGGAAGGTCCTATACCCGGGGTGGTCCTACAACCGGGGGGAGGTCCTATACCTAGTGGAGGTCCTACACCTGGGAGAAGGTCCTACACCTAGGAAGAGGTCCTTCACCTGGGAGTAGGTCCTACACCTGGTGGGAGGTCCTACACCTGGGGGAAGGTCCTACACCTAGGGGGAGGTCCTTCACCTGGGGGTAGGTCCTTCACCTGGGGGTAGGTCCTACACCTGGGGGTAGGTCCTACACCTTGGGAGAGGTCCTACATCTGTGGGGAGGTCCTACACTTGGTGGTAGGTCCTACACCTTGATGGAGGTCCTACGCCTGGGAGAGGGAGTCTGGGGGAAGAAACCGTTTAGTTGTGGTGGTCACAGATAAACTTGGCCAACATTGTGAGCGTCGCGTCGTGTCGTGACAGTATACCGTATAAAGAACTTATTTATGCAACACACACACACACACACACACACACACACACACACACACACATGGCGGCATCTTAGAGAATATGGACAGGTGGGAGGGCAAACGAGACACCTGCTAACACCTATGACCTCCAGCTGCTAACATCTGCTAACACCTGTTCATCTCCCAGATGGTGGTCAAACAGGCTTCTTGCCCATGTGTGCACGATGAGGACTGAGCAAGTCAGGGTGAAAGCAGTAAGTGAGGATGAAGGCAGTGGGTGAGGATGAAGGCAGTGGGTGAGGATGAAGGCAGTGGGTGAGGATTAAGGCAGTGGGTGAGGATGAAGGCAGTGGGTGAGGATGAAGGCAGTGGGTGAGGATGAAGGCAGTGGGTGAGGATGAAGGCAGTGGGTGAGGATGAAGGCAGTGGGTGAGGATGAAGGCAGTGGGTGAGGATGGAGGCAGTGGGTGAGGATGGAGGCAGTGGGTGAGGATGGAGGCAGTGGGTGAGGATGGAGGCAGTGGGTGAGGATGAAGGCAGTAGGTGAGGATGAAGGCAGTGGGTGAGGATGAAGGCAGTGGGTGAGGATGAAGGCAGTGGGTGAGGATGAAGGCAGTGGGTGAGGATGAAGGCAGTGGGCGAGGATGAAGGCAGTGGGCGAGGATGAAGGCAGTGGGCGAGGATGAAGGCAGTGGGTGAGGATGAAGGCAGTGGGTGAGGATGAAGGCAGTGGGTGAGGATGAAGGCAGTGGGTGAGGATGAAGGCAGTGGGTGAGGATGAAGGCAGTGGGTGAGGATGAAGGCAGTGGGTGAGGATGAAGGCAGTGGGTGAGGATGAAGGCAGTGGGTGAGGATGGAGGCAGTGGGTGAGGATGGAGGCAGTGGGTGAGGATGAAGGCAGTAGGTGAGGATGAAGGCAGTAGGTGAGGATGAAGGCAGTAGGTGAGGATGAAGGCAGTAGGTGAGGATGAAGGCAGTAGGTGAGGATGAAGGCAGTGGGTGAGGATGAAGGCAGTGGGTGAGGATGAAGGCAGTAGGCGAGGATGAAGGCAGTAGGCGAGGATGAAGGCAGTAGGTCAGGATGAAGGCAGTAGGTCAGGATGAAGGCAGAAGTGTGAACGTTAAACTTGACACCACAAGATGACAGTGGAAAAGACGGTCATGGGTGGTGGTGGTGGTGGTAGTGTTGGTGGTGATGGTGGTGGTAGTGATGGTGGTGGTGATGGTGGTGGTAGTGATGGTGGTGGTGGTAGTGATGGTGGTGGTGGTGATGGTGGTGGTGGTGGTGGTAGTGTTGGTGGTGATGGTGGTGGTAGTGATGGTGGTGGTGATGGTGGTGGTAGTGATGGTGGTGGTGGTAGTGATGGTGGTGATGGTGGTGGTAGTGGTGGTGGTGGTGGTGGTGGTGGTAGTGATGGTGGTGGTAGTGATGGTGGTGGTGATGGTGGTGGTAGTGATGGTGGTGGTGGTAGTGTTGGTGGTGATGGTGGTGGTGGTGGTGGTGGTGGTGGTGGTGGTGGTAGTGATGGTGGTGGTAGTGATGGTGGTGGTGATGGTGGTGGTAGTGATGGTGGTGGTGGTAGTGATGGTGGTGGTAGTGATGGTGGTCGTAGTAATGGTAGTATTGATGGTGGATGGTGGTTGTGGTAGTGATGGTGGTGGTAGTAGTGATGGTGGTAGTGATGGTGGCGGTAGTGATGTTGGTGGTGGCGGTAGTGATGTTGGTGGTGGTAGTAGTGATGGTGGTGGTGGCGGTGATTGTGGTAGTGATGGTGGTGGTGTTAGTGATAGGGGTGGTGATGGTGATGGTGGTGGTGGTGGTGTTAGTGATGGTCGTGGTAGAATTGGTGGTGAAAGTGGTGGTTGTGGTAAGGAAGGTGGTAGTGGTGGTTGTGGTAATGGTGGTGGTTGTGGTGGTTGTGGTAATGTTGGTGGCAGTGGTGGTTGTGGTAGTAATGATGGTGGTAATGGTGATAGTGGTGGTTGAGGTAGTAAGAGTGGTGGTTATAGTGCATAGTTAGGTGGTATTCATGTATAGTATAGGTCATATTCATGCAGCATTAGCGATGCGAGTCACCAGGGTGTGGCAGGTTAAGATTGTTCTTGTGGTAAATGTCAGTGTTGGAGGCGACCCGCAACCTGGAGCATACAGTACAATACAGCAGCCACAGGGAGGTGCCACAATGTACACCCACAGTACACCAACACTTAGTATTAAAAAGTTTGAGTATTACCAGTAATATACACCTGGAGGAGCTACTCCACGTCTGTAACAATGGAAGAAGTTAAAGCTTAAGGTGGAGTCACGGCGTCGCTGTTGGGGGAAAGTAACTTATCATTAGTTGTACCACATCATGTACCTGTGGTCGTCACTCTCGCACCAAGGACAGATTCTCAAGGTTTGGTTAAGAAAGGCAGTTAGGTAACGCGGAAAAGCAGTAATGGCGATGCAGAGAACGGTGGCAGCAGGTGAGGGCGGCAACACCTGCCACGCTACAACAGGTGACCGACCACTTACGACGCTCACTAGTGGCTGATCGCTGCTGCTCCTGTTCCCAGCTGCTGGACGACAGCTGGGCATCACGGCGGCCGCCTACGACACGCCACGACCCCTCGCCATCATGTTCGTACCTGACGTACCCAGCAGTGTCGTGCGTGGGTCGTCCGTCAGAAGTCATTACTGTGTAGTCACCCGCGACCCGGCTGTCTCCCTCCAGCCTTCTACTACCTGTACTGTCACGCTGGAGGGTGATGTAGTCCCCACGAGTAATGCTGGTGGCGGGCTGTGTGTCCCCCGCCACTCTGGTCCAGCTGGTGGCCAACCTGCCCTCACCACCACCGTCTGTGGCACACGTGGAGGTCATCGTGTTGGTGGAGTCAAACACTCCTGATTCATATTGGTTTGTCTTATCAGTCTGTGTGTGTCGGTACTCTTCATCGTCCGGTAGCGGACGATGAGAGGTGTAGTGGTGTGGCGCGGGTCGCTCCTCCCCGCTACTAACGTGGGGACGCTCCTGTATGGGGCCTTCGTCACGACCCACACTTGTCCGGTAGATAATAGGTGTTATGTCCTTGTGTGCCTCAGAGTGATGTGTGGAACTATTAATGGAATACTCGTGTGTACGGCGCGTGTCAATACTACCGCGCACGTCAAGCTCTCGGGTATAGTGGTCGTGCACGGCGGAGTCTACAAGTGTTACTCCTAGTAGATGGTCTGATGGTTCACTTGGTCGACGCTCTGATGGTTCACCTGGTACACGCTCTGATGGTTCACCTGGTCGACGGTCTGATGGTTCACCCGGTCGACGGTCTGATGGTTCACCTGGTCGACGGTCTGATGGTTCACCCGTTCGATGATCTGATGGTTCACCTGGTCGACGGTCTGATGGTTCACCTGGTCGACGCTCTGATGGTTCACCTGGTCGACGGTCTGATGGTTCACCCGGTCGACGGTCTGATGGTTCACCTGGTCGACGGTCTGATGGTTCACCCGTTCGATGATCTGATGGTTCACCTGGTCGACGATCTGATGGTTCACCTGGTCGACGATCTGATGGTTCACCTGGTCGACTATCTGACGGTTCACCTGGTCGACGCTCTGATGGTTCACCTGGTCGACGGTCTGATGGTTCACCTGGTCGACTATCTGACGGTTCACTTGGTCGACGGTCTGATGGTTCACCTGGTCGACGGTCTAATGGTTCACCTGGTCGATGCTCTGATGGTTCACCTGGTCGATGGTCTGATGGTTCACCTCCATACACAATCCAATCACCTGGTTGACGATCTGATGGTTCACCTGGTCGACGATCTGATGGTTCACCTGGTCGACGGTCTGAAGGTTCACCTGGTCGACGATCTGATGGTTCACCTGGTCGACGGTCTGATGGTTCACCTCCATAAACAATCCAATGACCTGGTCGACTGTCTGATGGTTCACCTGGTTGACGGGCTGATGGTGCACCTGGTCGACGATCTGATGGTTCACTTGGTGGACGGTCTGATGGTTCACCTGGTCGACGGTCTGATGGTTCACCTGGTCGACGGTCTGATGGTTCACCTCCATAAACAATCCAATCACCTGGTCGACGATCTGATGGTTCACCTGGTCGATGGTTTGATGGTTCACCTGGTCGCTGGTCTGATGGTTTACCTCCATAAACAATCCAATCACCTGGTCGACGATCTGACGGTTCACCTGGTCGACGGTCTGATGGTTCACCTGGTCGACGGTCTGATGGTTCACCTGGTCGACGGTCTGATGGTTCACCTGGTCGACGGTCTGATGGTTCACCTGGTCGACGGTCTGATGGTACACCTGGTCGACGATCTGATGGTTCACCTGGTCGAAGGTCTGATGGCTCACCTGGTCGATGGTCTGATGGTTCACCTGGTCGACGGTCGGATGGTTTACCTGGTCGATGGTCTGATGGTACACCTGGTCGACGATCTGATGGTTCACCTAGTCGACGGTCTGATGGTTCACCTGGTCGAAGGTCTGATGGCTCACCTGGTCGATGGTCTGATGGTTCACCTGGTCGACGGTCTGATGGTTCACCTCCATAAACAATCCAATCACCTGGTCGACGATCTGATGGTTCACCTGGTCGACGGTCTGATGGTTCACCTGTTTGACGATCTAATGGTTCACCTGGTTGACGGTCTGATGGTTCACCTGGTCGATGGTCTAATGGTTCACCTGGTCGACGGTCTGATAGTTCACCTCCATACACAATCCAATCACCTGGTCGACGGTCTGATGGTTCACCCGGTCGACGATCTGATGGTTCACCTGGTCGACGGTCTGATGGGTGGTGTGGTGTTTCCCGGGAAGGTGATGGTCGAGTGGCAGATTCTGCAGGGACAGGTCCTTCCTTTGGACCAAAGTAAATGGAGTAGGACCCACCACCACCACCACCACCACCACCACCAGCAGTGTCCGGGGTGACGGTGTATGTGTAGTGATAGGTCACGGGCGGCTTGGAGATCTTCTTGGTGCAGCGAGTGTATTGATAGGCATTAAGAAGGGCATTCTCTACTTCGTGAATATCTCTCTCAGGAGTATGGCGGCGGCAGCTGCACGACTCCCCCTTTGGCCTCATGTAGCTGGGGACAGAGCTGGTAGTGGAAACGCCTGATAGTGACTGCATGCTGTGTGTTCTCGTGTCCATGTCCACACTAGGTGTTCTTCGACGGACACGACTGTCGTCGATGGATGACTTCCTGGGTGTAGACGTTCTCCGCAAGCGGTGTTTAGTGTCGTCTGGTTCTGGGGTCGAGTCCCTTCCTGAGAACGGTGACCTTCTGCTTGTGATAACATCAGTCCTGTCAATACTTGTGCTGCTTAAACGCTTCTCGGTTCTCTTGACGCGGCTCGGTTTCCTCTCTCTCTCCGGTTCTTTGTCGAGTGGTTTACCAGGTTTGGTGATGGATTTAACAGGTTCTGGATCCTCTTGTCGAATTGGCTTTCTACAATAGGTTTCCGGCTCTTTGTCGTTCAGTTTACTACGTCTCCTAACAGCTGTCTTCTCGGGAAGGTCATCACTGGGTTTCTGCGGCCTCCTGCTGGGGTACTCCGGCATTGTAGAACCAGGTTTGCTGGACTTTCTACTGGGTGTCTTCATGTTAACATCGGACTCCCTACTAATAGGCCTAACGATTCTTCCTGTTTCATCATCACTTGTCCTACCTGGCCTCCTCTTAGTGGCCTCTGGCTCATGATCACCTGGCCTGCCTGGTCTCTTCTTAGTGGACTCTGGTTCATGATCACCTGGCCTGCCTGGTCTCCCCCTAGTGCCCTCTGGTTCATCATCACCTGGTTTGCCCGGTCTCCTCTTCGTGGCCTCTGGTTCATCATAACCTGGCCTGCCAGGTCTCCTCTTAGTAGCCTCTGGTTCATCACCTGGCCTCCTCCTGACAGTCTCTGGTTCATCACCTGGCCTCCTCCTAACAGTCTCTGGTTCATCACCTGGCCTCCTCCTGACAGTTTCTGGTTCATCACCTGGCCTCCTCCTGAGAGTTTCTGTTTCATGACCAGGCCTACTGACAGTCTCTGGTTCATCACCTGGCCTCCTCATGATTGCCTCAAGTTCATCACCAGGCTTACTGACAGTCCCTGGTTCATCACCTGACCTCCTCCTCACAATCTCTGGTTCATCACCTGGCCTCCTCCTGCCAGTCTCTGGTTCATCACCTGGCCTCCTGACAATCTCTGATTCATCACCTGGCCTCCTGTCAATATCTGGTTCATCACCTGGCCTCCTGACAATCTCCGGATCATCACCTGGCTTCCTCCTGTCAGTCTCCGGTTCATCACCAGGCTTCCTCCTGAGAGTCTCCGGTTCATCACCAGGCTTCCTCCTGAGAGTCTCTGAATCATCACCTGGCCTCCTCCTGACTGTCTCTGATTTATCACCTGGACTCCTTCTGACAGCCTCTGGTTCATCACCTGGCCTCCTCCTGACTGTTTTTGGTTCATCACCTGGCCTCCTCCTGACTGTCTTTGGTTCATCACCTGGCCTCCTAATGACTTTCTCCGGTTCATCACCTGGCCTCCTCCTGCCAGTCTCTGGTTCATCACCTGGCCTCCTCGTTACTGTCTCTGGCTCATCACCTGGCCTCCTAATGACTTTCTCTGGTTCATCACCTGGCCTCCTCCTAACAGTCTCTGGTTCATCACCTGGCCTCCTCCTGACTGTCTTTGGTTCATCACCTGGCCTCCTCCTGACTGTCTTTGGTTCATCACCTGGCCTCCTCCTGACTGACTCTGGCTCATCACCTGGCCTCCTTATGACTTTCTCTGGTTCATCATCTGGCCTCCTCCTGCCAGTCTCTGGTTCATCACCTGGCCTCCTCCTAACAGTCTCTGGTTCATCACCTGGCCTCCTCCTGACTGTCTTTGGTTCATCACCTGGCCTCCTCGTGACTGTCTTTGGTTCATCACCTGGCCTCCCCCTGACAGTCTCCGGTTCATCACCTGGCCTCCTCCTGACATTCTCTGGTTCATCACCTGGCCTCCTCCTGACTGTCTTTGATTCATCACCTGGCCTCCTAATGACAGTCTCTGGTTCATCACCTGGCCTCCCCCTGACAGCCTCTGGTTCATCACCTGGCCTACTTGGACTCTTCTTCCTTGTTTCTGGTTCATCGCCTGGCCTCCTCCTGACAGCCTCTGGTTCATCACCTGGCCTCCTCCTGACAGCCTCTGGTTCATCACCTGGCCTCCTCCTGACAGCCTCTGGTTCATCACCTGGCCTCCTCCTGACAGCCTCTGGTTCATCACCTGGCCTGCTTGGACTCTTCTTCCTTGTTTCTGGTTCATCACCTGGCCTCCTCCTGACAGCCTCTGGTTCATCACCTGGCCTCCTCCTGACAGCCTCTGGGTCATCACCTGGCCTCCTCCTGACAGCCTCTGGTTCATCACCTGGCCTCCTCCTGACAGCCTCTGGTTCATCACCTGGCCTCCTCCTGACAGCCTCTGGTTCATCACCTGGCCTCCTCCTGACAGCCTCTGGTTCATCACCTGGCCTCCTCCTGACAGTCTCCGGTTCATCACCTGGCCTCCTTCTGACAGTCTCCGGTTCATCACCTGGCCTCCTCCTGACAGTCTCCGGTTCATCACCTGGCCTACTTGGAATCTTCTTCATTGGTTCTGGTTCATCACCTGGCTTCCTCCTGCCAGTTTCTGGTTCATCACCTGGCCTCTTTATGACAGTCTCTAGTTCATCACCTGGCCTCCTCCTGACAGTCTCTGGTTCATCACCTGGCCTCTTCTTCCTTGTGTCTGGTTCATCATTTGGTCTAGTTGGACTCTTCTGCCTTCTGTAAGGTTCATCACGTAGCCAGTCTGGTCTCATCTTACTGATCTCTGGTTCGTCACGATTTCGTTCATGTGGTTCAAGAGCACCAGTAACACCAGGAGTTTTCCTGATTGACCCAGAAACAGGTATAAGAGATTTCTTCCTCGGAGTTCCACTTTCGGGAAGATTATCTTGAAGAACTGTTGGTTCATCATCACCTGGCCTGCCTGGTCTCATCTCAGTGACTTCTGGTTCATCATCACCTGGCCTACGTGGTCTCATCTCAGTGACTTCTGGTTCATCATCACCTGGCCTACCTGGTCTCCTATTAGTGGTCTCTGGTTCATCATCACCTGGCCGGCCTGGTCTCCTCTTAGTGGTGTCTGGTTCATCACTACCTGGCCTGCCTGGTCTCCTCTTAGTGACCTCTGGTTCATCATCACCTGGCCTGCCTGGTCTCCTCTTAGTGACCTCTGGTTGTTCATCACCTGGCCTGCCTGGTCTCCTCTTAGTGACCTCTGGTTGTTCATCACCTGGCCTGCCTGGTCTCCTGTTAGTGTCCTCTGGTTCATCATCACCTGGTCTGCCTGGTCTCATCTCAGTGACTTCTGGTTCATCATCACCTGGCCTGCCTGGTCTCCTGTTAGTGTCCTCTGGTTCATCATCACCTGGTCTGCCTGGTCTCCTCTTAGTGACCTCTGGTTCATCATCACCTGGTCTGCCTGGTCTCCTGTTAGTGTCCTCTGGTTCATCATCACCTGGCCTGCCTGGTCTCCTCTTAGTGTCCTCTGGTTCATCATCACCCGGCCTGCCTGGTCTCCTCTTAGTGACCTCTGGTTCATCATCACCTGGCCTGCCTGGTCTCCTGTTAGTGTCCTCTGGTTCATCATCACCTGGCCTGCCTGGTCTCCTCTTAGTGACCTCTGGTTCATCATCACCTGGTCTGCCTGGTCTCCTGTTAGTGTCCTCTGGTTCATCATCACCTGGTCTGCCTGGTCTCCTCTTAGTGATCTCTCTTTCATCATCACCTGGCCTGCCTGGTCTCCTCTTAGTGACCTCTGGTTCATCATCACCTGGCCTGCCTGGTCTCCTCTTCGTGACCTCTGGTTCATCATCACCTGGCCTGCCTGGTCTCCTCTTAGTGACCTCTGGTTCATCATCACCTGGCATGCCTGGTCTCCTCTTCGTGACCTCTGGTTCATTATCACCTGGCCTGCCTGGTCTCCTCTTAATGGCCTCTGGTTCATCATCACCTGGCCTGCCTGGTCTCCTCTTAGTGACCTCTGGTTCATCATCACCTGGCCTGCCAGGTCTCCTCTTAATGGCCTCTGGTTCATCATCACCTGGCCTGCCTGGTCTCCTCTTAGTGACCTCTGGTTCATCATCACCTGGCCTGCCTGGTCTCCTCTTAGTGACCTCTGGTTCATCATCACCCGGTCTGCCTGGTCTCCTCTTAGTGTCCTCTGGTTCATCATCACCTGGCCTGCTTGGTCTCCTCTTAATGGCCTCTGGTTCATCATCACCTGGCCTGCCTGGTCTCCTCTTAGTGACCTCTGGTTCAACATCACCGGGCCTGCCTGGTCTCCTCTTAATGGCCTCTGGTTCATCATCACCTGGCCTGCCTGGTCTCCTCTTAGTGACCTCTGGTTCATCATCACCCGGCCTGCCTGGTCTCCTCTTAGTGGCCTCTGGTTCATCGTCACCTGGCCTGACTGGTCTCCTCTTAGTGACCTCTGGTTCAACATCACCTGGCCTCATTTTAGTGGCATCTGGTTCATCATCACCTGGCCTGCTTGGTCTCCTCTTAGTGGTCTCTGGTTCATCATCACCTGGCCTGCCTGGTCTCCTCTTAATGGCCTCTGGTTCATCATCACCTGGCCTGCCTGGTCTCCTCTTAGTGGCCTCTTGTTCATCATCACCTGGCCTACCTGGTCTCCTCTTAATGGCCTCTGGTTCATCATCACCTGGCCTGCCTGGTCTCCTCTTAGTGACCTCTGGTTCATCATCACCTGGCCTGCCTGGTCTCCTCTTAGTGACCTCTGGTTCATCATCACCTGGCCTGCCTGGTCTCCTCTTAGTGTCCTCTGGTTCATCATCACCTGGTCTGCCTGGTCTCCTCTTAGTGGCAACTGGTTCATCATCACCTGGCTTGCCTGGCCTCCTCTTAGTGACCTCTGGTTCATCATCACCTGCCCGGCCTGGTCTCCTCTTAGTGGCATCTGGTTCATCATCACCTGGCCTGCCAGGTCTCCTCTTAATGACCTCTGGTTCATCATGACCTGGCCTGCCTGGTCTCCTCTTAGTGACCTCTGGTTCATCATCACCTGGCCTGCCTGGTCTCCTCTTAGTGACCTCTGGTTCATCATCACCTGGCCTGCCTGGTCTCCTCTTAGTGGCATCTGGTTCATCATCAACTGTCCTGCCTGGTCTGCTCTTAATAGCCTCTGGTTCATCATCACCTGGCCTGCCTGGTCTCCTCTTAGTGACCTCTGGTTCATCATCACCTGGCCTGCCTGGTCTCCTCTCAGTGGCATCTGGTTCATCATCAACTGTCCTGCCTGGTCTCCTCTTAGTGGTCTCTGGTTCATCATCACCTGGCCTGCCTGGTCTCCTCTTAGTGACCTCTGGTTCATCATTACCTGGCCTGCCTGGCCTCCTCTCTGTGACTTGTGGTTCATCATCACCTGGCCTGCCAGGTCTACTCTTAGTGGCCTTTGATTCATCACCTGGCCTCCTCCTGACTGTCTCTGGTTCATCACCTGGCCTACTCCTGACAGTCTCTGGTTCATCACCTGGTCTCCTCCTGAGATTCTCTGGTTCATCATCTGGCCTCCTTCTGACAGTTTGTGGTTCATCACCTGGCCTCCTCCTGACAGTCTGTGGTTCATCACCTGGCCTAGTTGGACTCTTTTTCCTTGTGTCTGGTTCATCATGTGGCTTCCTCTTGACAGTTTCTGGTTCATCACTTGGCCTCCTCCTGACAGTCTCTGGTTCACCACCTGGTCTCCTTCTGACAGTCTGTGGTTCATCACCTGGCCTCCTCCTGACAGTCTGTGGTTCATCACCTGGCCGCCTCCTGACAGTGTCTGGTTCATCACCTGGCCTCCTCGTGACTGTCTCTGGTTCATCACCTGGCCTCCTCCTGATAGTCTCTGGCTCATCACCTGGCCTAGTTGGACTCTTCTTCCTTGTGTCTGGTTCATCACCTGGCCTCCTCCTGGCAGTCTGTGGTTCATTACCCGGCCTCCTCCTGACAGTGTCTGGTTCTTCACCTGGCCTCCTCGTGACTGTCTCTAGTTCATCACCTGGCCTCCTCCTGATAGTCTCTGGCTCATCACCTGGCCTCATCCTGACCGCCTCTGGTTCATCACCTGGCCTAGTTGGACTCTTTTTCCGTGTGTCTGGTTCATCGCCTGGCTTCCTCCTGACTGTCTCTGGTTCATCACCTGGCCTAGTTGGACTCTTCTTCCTTGTGTCTGGTTCATCACCTGGCCTCCTCCTGACTGTCTCTGGTTCATCACCTGGCCTAGTTGGACTCTTCTTCCGTGTGTCTGGTTCATCGCCTGGCCTCCTCCTCATTGTCTCTGGTTCATCACCTGGCCTCCTCCTGACTGTCTCTGGTTCATCACCTGGCCTAGTTGGACTCTTCTTCCTTGTGTCTGGTTCATCGCCTGGCCTCCTCGTGACTGTCTCTGGTTCATCACCTGGCCTCCTCGTGACTGTCTCTGGTTCATCGCCTGGCCTCCTCGTGACTGTCTCTGGTTCATCACCTGGCCTAGTTGGACTCTTCTTCCGTTTGTCTGGTTCATCACCTTGCCTCCTCTTGACTGTCTCTGGCTCATCACCTGGCCTCCTCGTGACTGTCTCTGGTTCATCACCTGGCCTCCTCCTGACTGTCTCCGGTTCATCACCTGGCCTAGTTGGACTCTTCTTCCGTGTGTCTGGTTCATCGCCTGGCCTCCTCCTCATTGTCTGTGGTTCATCACCTGGCCTAGTTGGACTCTTCTTCTGTGTGTCTGGTTCATCGCCTGGCCTCCTCCTGACTGTCTCTGGTTCTTCACCTGGCCTCCTCCTGACTGTCTGTTGTTCATCACCTGGCCTAGTTGGACTCTTCTTCCGTGTGTCTGGTTCATCGCCTGGCCTCCTCCTGACTGTCTGTGGTTCATCACCTGGCGTAGTTGGACTCTTCTTCCTTGTGTCTGGTTCCTCGCTCAACCTGCCTGGCTTGACCTTAATTGCTTCTGGTTTCTTGTCTGACCTTGAAGGTGTTTTCCTGGTAGTGTCTGGCTTATCATGAATTCCATATATCTTTTTGAGTGGCTCTGTTTCATCACGTGGTTTTCTCATTATTACTTTTGGTTTTTCATCGACAGGCTTTTTAATATTTTCTGGTTGACCGTGTGGTCTACTTCTAGGTTTCTTATTAGTTTCAGCTTCAAGTTCGTCAAGTCTTACAGGTTTCAAATTTGTTTTTTCTGGTTCAGAGACACCGGGCTTACCTGGTTCCCTCTTAGTTTTCTTTGGTTCTTCATCACCTGGTGTTTCTGGTCTCTTTAATGAGGCTTTAGGTTCTCTGGCAGTCCTCTTCACCTTGTGGGGTTCATCTACAGGTCTTTTCTTTTCTGTGCTCTCTGGCTCACTCTTACGAACTCTCAATTTTATTTTATTTTCCGAGTCTTTCACCCTTTTCTTGGTTGTACTTTCACTTATTTCTTTTGGTTCTCGCAACTTACTCACTTTTTTCTTCTGATTTTTCTTTTTCTTTTCTTTGTCACTCTTGTCCGAATCACTTGTGTCAGACTCACTACTAGAACTACTTGTACTACTCGAAGACTCACCTGTCTCATAGTAACAAGCTTCCTCCTTAACAAAAGAACTTGACACATTGCACGACGTCTCAACTGTTGCACTAGTCACAAACGTCTCATGATATGTACTTGACATTTCACTGTCAGTAACAGTCAACACAGACTCCTCAGTTGATTCTGGTTCATCATCACCTGGTCTGCCTGGTCTCCTCTTAGTAGCCTCTGGTTCATCATCACCTGGCCTACCTGGTCTCCTCTTAGTGGTCTCTGGTTCATCATCACCTGGCTTGCCTGGTCTCCTCTTAGTGGATGCTGGTTCATCATCACCTGGCCTACCTGGTCTCCTCTTAGTGGTCTCTGGTTCATCATCACCTGGCTTGCCTGGTCTCCTCTTAGTGGACGCTGGTTCATCATCACCTGGCCTACCTGGTCTCCTCTTAGTGGTCTCTGGTTCATCATCACCTGGCTTGCCAGGTCTCCTCTTAGTGGTCTCTGGTTCATCATCACCTGGCTTGCCTGGTCTCCTCTTAGTGGTCTCTGGTTCATCATCACCTGGCTTGCCTGGTCTCCTCTTAGTGGTCTCTGGTTCATCATCACCTGGCTTGCCTGGTCTCCTCTTAGTGGACGCTGGTTCATCATCACCTGGCTTGCCTGGTCTCCTCTTAGTGGACGCTGGTTCATCATCACCTGGCCTACCTGGTCTCCTCTTAGTGGTCTCTGGTTCATCATCACCTGGCTTGCCTGGTCTCCTCTTAGTGGACGCTGGTTCATCATCACCTGGCTTGCCTGGTCTCCTCTTAGTGGACGCTGGTTCATCATCACCTGGCTTGCCTGGTCTCCTCTTAGTGGTCTCTGGTTCATCATCACCTGGCTTGCCTGGCTGTTTCAAGGGCTTATCTCCTTTCATTGGCATCTTCTTTGGCTCATCTGTTACCTCTTCTGTTTCAATGTATCGACTCGTCAGCACATCTTGAGTTGTGCTTGTAAGGTGACTCACTGTCGAATGTTTGATCACACTAGTTTGGTAAGTTTCACTTAGAGTTTCATTAATACTAACCTTTCCTCTTTCATCTGTTGTTGTCTTTACCATTAATTCTGGCATCATATCGACTGGTCTGAATGATTCTGGTTCATCATCACCTGGCCTGCCTGGTCTCCTCTTAGTGGTCTCTGGATCATCATCACCTGGCCTACTTGGTCTCCTCTTAGTGGCCTCTGGTTCATCATCACCTGGACCTGGCCTACCTGGTCTCCTATTAGTGGCCTCTGGTTCATCATCACCTGGTCTGCCTGGTCTCCTCTTAGTGACCTCCGGTTCATCATCACCTGGCCTTCCTGGCCTCCTCTTAGTGACCTCTGGTTCATCATCACCTGGCCTGCCTGGTCTCCTCTTAGTGACCTCTGGTTCATCATCACCTGGCCTGCCTGGTCTCCTCTTAGTGACCTCCGATTCATCATCACCTGGTCTCCTCTTAGTGGCTTCTGGTTCATCATCACCTGGCCTACCTGGTCTCCTCTTAGTGGTCTCAGGTTCATCATCACCTGGTCTGCCTGGTCTCCTCTTACTGGCCTCTGGTTCAACATCACCTGGCCTACCTGGTCTCCTCTTAGTGGTCTCTGGTTCAACATCACCTGGCCTACCAGGTCTCCTCTTAGTGGCCTCTGGTTCAACATCACCTGGCCTACCTGGTCTCCTCTGAGTGGTCTCTGGTTCATCATCACCTGGCTTGCCTGTTCTCCTCTTAATGGTCTCTGGTTCATCATCACCTGGCCTACCAGGTCTCCTCTTAGTGGCCTCTGGTTCATCATCACCTGGCTTGTCTGGTCTCCTCTTAGTGGTCTCTGGTTCATCATCACCTGGCTTGCCTGGTCTCCTCTTAGTGGACGCTGGTTCATCATCACCTGGCTTGCCTGGTCTCCTCTTAGTGGACGCTGGTTCATCATCACCTGGCTTGCCTGGTCTCCTCTTAATGGTCTCTGGTTCATCATCACCTGGCCTACCAGGTCTCCTCTTAGTGGCCTCTGGTTCATCATCACCTGGCTTGTCTGGTCTCCTCTTAGTGGTCTCTGGTTCATCATCACCTGGCTTGCCTGGTCTCCTCTTAGTGGACGCTGGTTCATCATCACCTGGCTTGCCTGGTCTCCTCTTAGTGGACGCTGGTTCATCATCACCTGGCTTGCCTGGTCTCCTCATAGTGGACGCTGGTTCATCATCACCTGGCTTGCCTGGTCTCCTCTTAGTGGTCTCTGGTTCATCATCACCTGGCTTGCCTGGCTGTTTCAAGGGCTTATCTCCTTTCATTGGCATCTTCTTTGGCTCATCTGTTACCTCTTCTGTTTCAATGTATCGACTCGTCAGCACATCTTGAGTTGTGCTTGTAAGGTGACTCACTGTCGAATGTTTGATCACACTAGTTTGGTAAGTTTCACTTAGAGTTTCATTAATACTAACCTTTCCTCTTTCATCTGTTGTTGTCTTTACCATTAATTCTGGCATCATATCGACTGGTCTGAATGATTCTGGTTCATCATCACCTGGCCTGCCTGGTCTCCTCTTAGTGGTCTCTGGTTCATCATCACCTGGCCTACTTGGTCTCCTCTTAGTGGCCTCTGGTTCATCATCACCTGGACCTGGCCTGTCTGGTCTCCTCCTAGTGGCCTCTGGTTCATCATCACCTGGCTTGCCTGGTCTCCTCTTAGTGGTCTCTGGTTCATCATCACCTGGCTTGCCTGGTCTCCTCTTAGTGGTGTCTGGTGCATCACCTGGCCTGCCTGGTCTCGTTTTAGTGACCTCTGGTTCGTTATCACCTGGCCTGCCTGGTCTCCTCTTAGTGGCCACTGGTTCATCATCACCTGGCCTTCCTGGTCTCCTCTTAGTTGCCTCTGGTTTATCATCACCTGGCCTACCTGGTCTTCTCTTAGTGGCCTCTGGTTTATCATCACCTGGCCTACCTGGTTTCCTCTTAGTGGCGTCTGGTTCATCATCACCTGGCCTACCTGGGCTCCTCTTAGTTGCCTCAGGTTCATCATCACCTGGCCTACCTGGTCTCCTCTTAGTGGTCTCTGGTTCATCATCACCTGGTCTGCCTGGTCTCCTCTTAGTGGCCTCTGGTTCATCATCACCTGGTCTGCCTGGTCTCCTCTTAGTGGCCTCTGGTTCATCATCACCTGGCCTGCCTGGTCTCCTCTTAGTGGCCTCTGGTTCATCATCACCTGGCCTGCCTGGTCTCCTCTTAGTGGCTTCTGGTTCATCTTCACCTGGTCTGCCTGGTCTCCTCTTAGTGGCCTCTGGTTCATCATCACCTGGCCTACTTGGTCTCCTCTTAGTGGTCTCTGGTTCATCATCACCTGGCCTACCTGGTTTCCTCTTAGTGGCGTCTGGTTCATCATCACCTGGCCTACCTGGGCTCCTCTTAGTTGCCTCAGGTTCATCATCACCTGGCCTACCTGGTCTCCTCTTAGTGGTCTCTGGTTCATCATCACCTGGCCTACTTGGTCTCCTCTTAGTGGTTTCTGGTTCATCATCACCTGGCCTGCCTGGTCTCCTCTTAGTGGCCTCTGGTTCATCATCACCTGGTCTGCCTGGTCTCCTCTTAGTGGCCTCTGGTTCATCATCACCTGGCCTGCTCTTTGTCTTTGGTTCAACCACAGGTTTTGCCTTGCCCACCTTCGTTTTATTCGACTTGGGTTCATCATCTTGCCTTCCTGGTTTCTTCTTTGTCACCTTCACATCTTCCTCCGTACTTCTCGGTTTCTTTGCTGTATCTTTGGGTTTTTCCTCACCTAGCTTTCCTTCCCTTTTCACTGGTTTCTCAGGCTTAAGGGTATGTGGCTTGCCAGGTTCTAACGTTTCCCGGATATTAGCAGTAGTGGTAATGAGGTGATCCTCATGGAAAGACTCTTCAGCTCTCAATGTCATGGTGGTGTGTGACGTGTGCCTCACAGTACTGCTTCGGTATGATTCACTCGACACTTTCCTGCCATAGATTGTCTCATCTACATCATATGATCTTTTCACGGTTACTTCTGGTTCATCATCACCTGGCCTGCCTGGTCTCATCTTAGTGGCCTCTGGTTCATCATCACCTGGCCTACTTGGTCTCCTCTTTGTGGTTTCTGGTTCATCATCACCTGGCCTGCCTGGTCTCCTCTTAGTAGCCTCTGGTTCATCATCACCTGGCCTACTTGGTCTCCTCTTGGTGACCTCTGGTTCATCATCACCTGGTCTGCCTGGTCTCCTCTTAGTGGTCTCTGGTTCATCATCACCTGGCCTGCCTGGTCTCCTCTTAGTGGCCTCTGGTTCATCATCACCTGGCTTGCCTGGTCTCCTCTTGGTGACCTCTGGTTCATCATCAACTGGCCTGCCTGGTCTCCTCTTAGTGGCCTCTGGTTCATCATCACCTGGCCTGACTGGTCTGTTCTTAATGGCCTCTGGTTCATCATCACCTGGCCTGCCTGGTCTCCTCTTAGTGACCTCTGGTTCATCATCGACTGGCCTGCCTGGTCTCCTCATAGTGGCCTCTGGTTCATCATCACCTGGCCTTCCTGGTCTCCTCTTAGTGGCCTCTGGTTCATCATCACCTGGCCTACTTGGTCTTCTCTTAGTGGCCTCTGGTTCATCATCACCTGGCCTACTTGGTCTCCTCTTAATGGTCTCAGGTTCATCATCACCTGGCCTCCTCCTGACAGTCTTTGGTTCATCACCTGGCCTAGTTGGGCTCTTCTTCCTTGTGTCTGGTCCATCACCTGGCCTCCTCCTGACTGTCTCTGGTTCATCACCTGGCCTCCTCCTGACAGTCTCTGGTTCATCACCTGGCCTCCTTCTGACAGTCTCTGGTTCATCACCTGGCCTCCTCCTGACACTCTCTGGTTCATTACTTGGCCTCCTCCTGACTGTCTGTGGTTCATCACCTGGCCTAGTTGGACTCTTCTTCCTTGTGTCTGGTTCATCACCTGGCCTCCTCCTGACTGTCTCTGGTTCATCACCTGGCCTAGTTGGACTCTTCTTCCTTGTGTCTGGTTCATCGCCTGGCCTCCTCCTGACAGTCTCTGGTTCATCACCTGGCTGCCTCCTGACAGTCTCTGGTTCATCACCTGGCCTCCTCCTGACAATCTCTGGTTCATCACCTGGCCTAGTTGGACTCTTCTTCCTTGTGTCTGGTTCATCACCTGGCCTCCTCCTGACAGTCTCTGCTTCATCACCTGGCTGCCTCCTGACAGTCTCTGGTTCATCACCTGGCCTCCTCCTGACAATCTCTGGTTCATCACCTGGCCTCCTCCTGACAGTTTCTGGTTCATCACCTGGCCTAGTTGGACTCTTCTTCCTTGTGTCTGGTTCATCACCTGGCCTCCTCCTGACAGTCTCTGGTTCATCACCTGGCTGCCTCCTGACAGTCTCTGGTTCATCACCTGGCCTCCTCCTGACAATCTCTGGTTCATCACCTGGCCTCCTCCTGACAGTTTCTGGTTCATCACCTGGCCTAGTTGGACTCGTTTTTCTTGTATCTGGTTCATCACCTGGCCTCCTCCTGACAGTCTCTGGTTCATCACCTGGCCTCCTCCTGACAATCTCTGGTTCATCACCTGGCCTCCTCCTGACAGTCTCTGGTTCATCACCTGGCCTCCTCCTGACAGTTTCTGGTTCATCACCTGGCCTAGTTGGACTCGTCTTTCTTGTGTCTGGTTCATCACCTGGCCTAGTTGGACTCGTCTTTCTTGTGTCTGGTTCATCACCTGGCCTCCTCCTGACAGTCTCTGGTTCATCACCTGGCCTCCTCCTGACAACCTCTTTCTCATCACCTGGCCTCCTCCTGACAATCTCTGGTTCATCACCTGGCCTAGTTGGACTCTTCTTCCTTGTGTCTGGTTCATCACCTGGCCTCCTCCTGACAACCTCTTGTTCATCACCTGGCTTCCTCCTGACAGTGTCTGGTTCATCACCTGGCTTCCTCCTCACTGTCTCTGGTTCATCACCTGGTCTAGTTGGACTCTTCTTCTTTGTGTCTGGTTCATCACCTGGCCTCCTCCTGACAATCTTTGGTTCATCACCTGGCCTCCTCCTGACAGTTTCTGGTTCATCACCTGGCCTCCTCCTGACAATCTTTGGTTCATCACCTGGCCTCCTCCTGACAGTTTCTGGTTCATCACCTGGCCTAGTTGGACTCGTCTTCCTTGTGTCTAGTTCATCACCTGGCCTTCTCCTGACAGTGTCTGGTTCATCACCTGGCTTCCTCCTGACAGTCTCTGGTTCATCACCTGGCCTACTCCTGACAGTCTCTGGTTCATCACCTGACCTCGTCCTGACTGTCTCTGGTTCATCACCTGGCCTAGTTGGACTCTTCTTCCTTGTGTTTGGTTCATCAAGTGGCCTCCTCCTGACAACCTCTGGATCATCACCTGGCCTCCTCCTGACAGTCTCTGGTTCATCACCTGGTCTCCTCCTGACAGTCTCTGGTTCATCACCTGGCCTAGTTAGACTCTTCTTTCTTGTGTCTGGTTCATCACCTGGCCTCCTCCTGACAGTCATTGGTTCATCACCTGGCCTCCTTCTGACAGTCTCTGGTTCATCACCTGGCCTAGTTGGAATCTTCTTCCTTGTGTCTGGTTCATCACTTGGCCTCCTCCTGACAGTCTCTGGTTCATCACCTGGCCTCCTCCTGACAGTCTCTGGTTCATCACCTGGCCTCCTTCTGACAGTCTCTGGTTCATCACCTGGCCTAGTTGGACTCTTCTTCCTTGTCTCTGGTTCATCACCTGGCCTAGTTGGACTCTTCTTCCTTGTCTCTGGTTTATCACCTGGCCTAGTTGGGCTCTTCTTCCTTGTGTCTGGTTCATCACCTGGCCTCCTCCGGATAGTCTCTGGTTCATCACCTGGCCTCCTCCTGACTGTCTCTGGTTTATCACCTGGCCTAGTTGGACTCTTCTTCCTTGGGTCTGGTTCATCACCTGGCCTCCTCCTGACAGTCTCTGGTTCATCACCTGGCCTCCTTCTGACAGTCTCTGGTTCATCACCTGGCCTAGTTGGACTCTTCTTCCTTGTCTCTGGTTTATCACCTGGCCTAGTTGGGCTCTTCTTCCTTGTGTCTGGTTCATCACCTGGCCTCCTCCGGATAGTCTCTGGTTCATCACCTGGCCTCCTCCTGACTGTCTCTGGTTTATCACCTGGCATAGTTGGACTCTTCTTCCTTGTGTCTGGTTCATCACCTGGCCTTCTCCTGCCAGTGTCTGGTTCATCACCTGGCCTCCTCCTGACAGTCTCTGGTTCATCCCCTGGCCTCCTCCTGACTGTCTCTGGTTCATCACCTGGCCTCCTCCTGACAGTCTCTGGTTCATCACCTGGCCTCCTCCTGATTGTCCCTGGTTCATCACCTGGCCTAGTTGGACTCTTCTTCCTTGCTTCTGGTTCCTCACCTGGCCTTCTCCTGCCAGTGTCTGGTTCATCACCTGGCCTCCTCCTGACAGTCTCTGGTTCATCACCTGGCCTCCTCCTGATTGTCCCTGGTTCATCACCTGGCCTTCTCCTGCCAGTGTCTGGTTCATCACCTGGCCTCCTCCTGACAGTCTCTGGTTCATCACCTGGCCTCCTCCTGATTGTCCCTGGTTCATCACCTGGCCTTCTCCTGCCAGTGTCTGGTTCATCACCTGGCCTCCTCCTGACTGTCTCTGGTTCATCACCTGGCCTCCTCCTGATTGTCCCTGGTTCATCACCTGGCCTAGTTGGACTCTTTTTCCTT
Source organism: Homarus gammarus (assembly GCA_958450375.1). Lineage (NCBI taxonomy): Eukaryota > Metazoa > Arthropoda > Malacostraca > Decapoda > Nephropidae > Homarus > Homarus gammarus. The sequence goes on along the minus strand of CAUDMG010001422.1, from coordinate 612,879 downwards.
GTCTCTGGTTCATCACCTGGCCTACTTGGACTCTTTTTCCTTGTCTCTGGTTCATCACTTGGCCTACCTGGACTCTTCTTCCTTGTCCCTGGTTCATCACTTGGCCTACTTGGACTCTTCTTCCTTTTCTCTGGTTCATCATCACTTAACTTGTGAGCGATTTTTTTCTTTCCTGGATCACAATCATTTGGTTTGTGAGGTTTACCCTCGGTTGGTTGTGGTGGTTTTGACAACTCACCAACCCTCAAGCCTGATACAGATGTTGTTTTCCTAACACTACTTTCCCTAGAGGACTTAGATATTACCTGTGAAACATGTCTGCGATTGTCTATTTTGTCATGCTGTGTTGTTTGTCTTTTGTCATGGTCACGATGTTCATGATCGCTGAGATCATCATGACGGGTACCTGGGATTTAACAGACTCAAAGTAAAATTTATGACAAATATATGATTATTTACTACTCACCTTAACATTGAAACTCCGCAAACGTTTAAGGGGTTCCTTATTAATCTAATGAACTATTTACAAGACAAGTTGCCTATTGGGCATGCATTCTAAAAGTCAAACATACACACATACCCCAACTCTGTGATATGCATCAACTATTACACTTTCTTTCATAATTCATCAATTAGAGGGAGACTACTGTATATATCAGCTCTTTACTGGTTATAATTCAATTTGTACTGAATAACTTAAATATCTTTCTCTTAAATATTTGTTTGAGTCATTTTTGGTCTCAAGGATCACTAGATGATTTCTTGTCTTGAGGGATTATTTGGGGAGCCAACAAAAGTAAGTAAACATGTTCAGGGAGCCAACAAGATTAAGTAAACATCTTAGGGAGCCAACAAGAGTAAGTAAACATCTTAGGGAGCCAACAAGAGTAAGTAAACATCTTAGGGAGCCAACAAGAGTAAGTAAACATCTTAGGGAGCCAACAAGAGTAAGTAAACATGTTCAGGGAGCCAACAAGATTAAGCAAACATCTTAGGGAGCCAACAAGAGTAAGTAAACATGTTCGGGGAGCTAACAAGATTAAGCAAACATCTTAGGGAGCCAACAAGAGTAAGTAAATATTTTAGGGAGCCAACAAGAGTAAGTAAACATGTTCGGGGAGCCAACATGAGTAAGCAAACATCTTAGGGAGCCAACAAGAGTAAGTAAACATCTTAGGGAGCCAACATGAGTTAGTAAACATCTTAGGGAACCCAAAAGAGTAAACATCTATGGATATTAGAAGAAAAACTTTCAAACAAGTGAAAAGGGGTTAAGTATTGAAGTTATTCAGTACTGTACAACACAATGACAGCCTCTCTACCTACACTGTACTAATATTCATCGATATAGTCAACTCGATGCACAACACAGAATCAGAGCCACAAACTTTACTCCAGGTGGTCACTTACCCTCCTCAGTGCTAGGCTGCTGGAGTTTGATCTCAGTGTATGAAGTTTTTCTCACAAATTTTGAACCATCTGTATGATCCTCCTCCTTCCTGGAAGTCACTTGGTACCCACCACTCAACTCCTCCATCGACTCCTCCTCTGTCTTGATCACTCCGTCATCTTGCGCCCGGAGGTCAAACTCCTCAGAGAGTCTGGTGATCTGATCCTCAGTGAGTGTGTCCAGGATATCATCTGTAGAGTTCAGCTGTTGTTTGACGGTCACATCCTCTTTAGTTTCACCTAAAAAGTCAACTATTTTGATAAATACAATTTAAAATAAAGCTACTGTATATTAATAAAAAATATATAAACAATAGTGTAATGGAGCAGTACCCCATTATACCCCATAGCCTGACCTTGATGTTCTCCTTACCAATGCAAATATGCGTTTGAATCTTTTACATGTAAATGTGTGCATGACAACACCATGTGCGAGCTCATTCAAGATCAAATTTCACTAACACTGGCATAGGTACAAATTCATTCTGCAGCCAATACATGCCCAGTACTTCCTAAAAAAAATTAAAGGAGAAGTGACAGATCACCCGATCAGCTAACAGGTTAATCAGTGGCAAAGAAGATGAAGAAAAGTAAAAATTTATTTCCTCACATTTTGTTTCTTGACATCAGGTAATATGTGAACATTAGAGAACATACACATATGAGCTGGGCCTATCACAGTTGGTTCATATCTGCTGCATGTGTCTGGCAGCCATCCACACCTCTTACTTGTCCCAAAGTTCACACACTCTTGGATGAACTTTATGTGTTTGCAAATATCTCTCCCATTTTTTTTATTATGGATTTGTTCTCATACTTTAATATAAAATGATATCTTAATGAACAATTTTGATGGCATAGAAAAATAAAAATCCTCAACATAAAATGTGTGTCAAATGTCTGCTACATAGTGATGAGAAGTTCTGGGTTTAAAGGTGCTCGAATGTATCTGATCATGTTGTGTTTGTCAAGCCTGGACTTAAAGCTCACAGTTGGTGCTAATAAAACATTCCCTTGCAGGTTATCACAAAAGCTCCCAACTATTACCCAAAAGTGTCAGCTGTGATCGTTTTCTGTACAGATTAAATCTTTAACTTACCAGTAAAAATAGAACGAATGTATTCGCTTTATTTTATTATGGCCATCCTGTGCTATATCATGTGGTGGGAAAGGCTTAAAAGAGAAACAAAAAATATTTTGAGCACCACAAACTCACTGTCTGTAGTAGTTTCAGCAGTAACTGAGGAACGTGTCTCTATGCTCAGAATGTTCGAACTTGATGTTTTCTTCAGGATCCCAGTCAGTTTCTTAGGCTTGGGTGTGTCATCTGATGTGATAGTCTCGTGCTGGGCGATAATGTTCTTCATGTTGAGTGACCTGGTACTGAGGTCAGTCTGCATGTCCCAGGTCTTGTGGACGCGACTCTCCTGTTTCTCAGACGTTGTCTCAAAGTTCTCCCGGAGCCTCTGCTTGGGCTTGAGGCGCGGGGACTCCTCCGCAACTGCTGGTTCTTGCACTGAAATAAATCAGCATTGCAAAAAGGTTGGATACATTCCTGGGTTTGGTTAGGTTAGGTTACATTAGGTTTGATTATGTTACAGGTTGATTACAATACTGGGTTAAGTTAGGTTAGGTTACATTAAGTATGATTATGTTCGTATTTGATTATATTTCTGGGTTGTTAGGTTACATTAAGCTTGAATAGTTAGTTGGTTAGGTTAGAGTAAGTTAAGTCAGTATGTTGATTAAATTTCTAGGTTAGGTTAGATTAGGTTAAGTTAGGTTTGGGAAGGTGTGGCCTACTTACATTTCCAATACACGAGTTTTATTCTTATCTAGGATATAAAACCGACTTTATAATGCATTCATAAATAAAGATACAGTAGTACATTAGTTAGCAGCAACTCCGTTTAACAATGCATCATGGAAGTCTATCGAGGTAAATTTTATAATAGATATAATTCTTGTGCAGGAGCTTTTAAACTATGAGTAACAGTATAAATCTGTGAGAATCAAGATCTAGAACATAATTGGTTTATTCTGTTTATCATACATTTGGAAGACAGTACTGTACTGTACTGTGCTAAATAGTGAGCTGACCAGGAGTGAAGATGATAAAATAAAGTGAAGTACTGACCTTTAGATTCATGGAGTTTGAGAATGTCTCTGAGTGGCTGTGACCTTCTGCCGATGACCTCATCATCTGGTGACTGACTGGTCGTGGTGTCTTTAGGCCGTGATGTGACCTTTGTTGTGGGCTGAGGTTCCTTCTTAAAGGAATCTCTGAAGTTTTTAACTAACCCAGGAGAAGTTTCTTCTGTGTGAGGTGGAACTGAGATTTAGGAGAATATCTTGAAATTTTTAGCAAGTAGTTTCCATACTCTTTCAAGATTAAGACCAATTTTAGTAGAGCAACAAGTAAAGATGATACAAAATAATGTATTTAAAGCAAAATTAGGCAACATGTATAGTAAGCATACACTTTTTATAGAGTATAATGATTAAGTAGTTTGTTTAAATCTAGAATAAAACATTAATTACACAGTGAACATAGGGGACCTCTCGCACTTGCATTGTATCACATATCTCAATCTGTCCTTTACTTAGTTTCATAACATTTGGTTGTGATCTTGTGGAATAATAGACCAAGAAATGTGGCAACAACAAATGTTAACTCTTTAAAGTCCAGGCTAGACCAGCAAGTTGGGGTACAGTCTCGTTCAAGATTCTTCGAAAACTGTGGGAGACAGCTGACAACCCAAGGCCGTTTTTTTACTATAGTACATAGTATAAGATAATACGAAACAACAGAGCCCAACCATTAAATTAAGCAACAGGGAACTAAGTAACCAATCACCGATCACTTTTACATTTATTCATAATTTTTACTATACAGTATACTATCGTAAACAAACGGCCTCAAGTTTCCAGCTGTTTCCAGCAGTGTTTGAAGAATCTTGAATGACACTGAACATCCAGACCTTGTGTAGTGTGCATACCCAGTTCCTGCCAGCAAAGAACTGACGGCTAGTAAGCTGACAAATAGCAAAGGGATTAAGTAAGTAAATTAATCTGAGTATTGTGCAGTATAGTGACTTCCAACGTGAGCTGCTTCTTGAGCTGATGTGAAGGAGAACTGTTAGTGTTACCTTCATCAGAGTAATGTTGGAGAGCTTCCTCATCTTCCTCACTATCACTCTCCTGGTCCTCCTCCTCGGTCTCCAGACTGTCAGAGTCGTGGGGGGACTCTGTGCTGACCACCTCAGCTAGCATGTGTGGTAGTGGGTAAATATCATGTGTTGACTACACTGTGTCTGACCTCATTAACTCCATTATATTACTAAACGCTGATTTTTAGAAAAGCTTGTAGAAATGGTAATGTATATGATGTATTAAATTCTTTGTTAAAAGTTTTATAAAAGCATCATTAGAGTAAATTAAGTAAAAAGGCATTGTTTTGGAGATGATATAAGTAAGCCTTATCATGGAAGGTTAAAAAGCACAATATAGTAACTATATTAAAATGTTTTCATCAAACTGTAGTGGGTAATAACTGCTGCCCCACATCAAGTATTGGCGAAGACAGTTCTATATCCCAGTTAGTAATTACTCTGTTAAATAATTAAATATAGGTGAGACAGTCGTCTCTCTCAAAAGAGTTAAAATAAGTAATAAAGACATACTTGCATGAGTAGCACGCTGAGACATGACACTAGACACCAGACGGCTGCTCTCCACCACAGATGAAGCAGTATCCCGTCTCTCAACAACTGCCAGAAGAAAATGGATCACATTGAGGTAACACCTTCTCTGGGTAACTACAGTACTGAGGCTAACTTAGCATTTATTACAAATTTACCTATACAGTAACAAATTAACTAAAGATATAGTTAGCCTCCAGGTATCATTCAGATGAAATAACCTGGGTGGATAATCTTCATGAGATACTAAAACATATTTTCCTTGATACAGGTAGAGAAGATGGGTGGCACCTTGTTACCAACAATTTCTTTGTGGGATCCTGATCATGTGATCATTTACAGTTCCAATGTTGGAGACAAAAGATGAGTGCAAATTTAAAATACGGAGAGAGAGAGAGAGAGAGAGAGAGAGAGAGAGAGAGAGAGAGAGAGAGAGAGAGAGAGAGAGAGAGAGAGAGAGAGAGAGAGAGAGAGAGAGAGAGTCTACATTACTGAACATACTGTATGGCTACCAATGTTAGGTATGCCTTTTGGGCCTTTATCAAAAAACCTTAGTTCGTGGTGTCATTTTGTTTCACAAGATTTGTATAGATAGTTTTTTTTTACCGAGTGTACCAGTGTAGAGCCTTACACACTGTGTGTACCAGTGTAGAGCCTTACACACTGTGTGTACCAGTGTAGAGCCTTACACACTGTGTGTACCAGTGTAGAGCCTTACACACTGTGTGTACCAGTGTAGAGCCTTACACACTGTGTGTACCAGTGTAGAGCCTTACACACTGTGTGTACCAGTGTAGAGCCTTACACACTGTGTGTACCAGTGTAGAGCCTTACACACTGTGTGTACCAGTGTAGAGCCTTACACACTGTGTGTACCAGTGTAGAGCCTTACACACTGTGTGTACCAGTGTAGAGCCTTACACACTGTGTGTACCAGTGTAGAGCCTTACACACTGTGTGTACCAGTGTAGAGCCTTACACACTGTGTGTACCAGTGTAGAGCCTTACACACTGTGTGTACCAGTGTAGAGCCTTACACACTGTGTGTACCAGTGTAGAGCCTTACATACTGTGGGTACCAGTGTAGAGCATTACATACTGTGTGTACCAGTGTAGAGCCTTACATACTGTGTGTACCAGTGTAGAACCTTACATACTGTGTGTACCAGTGTAGAGCCTTACACACTGTGTGTACCAATGTAGAACCTTACATACTGTGTGTACCAGTGTAGAGCCTCACACACTGTGTGTACCAGTGTAGAGCCTTACACACTGTGTGTACCAGTGTAGAGCCTTACACACTATGTGTGCCAGTGTAGAGCCTTACATACTGTGTGTACCAGTGTAGAGCCTTACACACTGTGTGTACCAGTGTAGAGCCTTACATACTGTGTGTACCAGTGTAGAGCCTTACACACTGTGTGTACCAGTGCAGAGCCTAACACACTGTGTGTACCATTGTAGAGCCTAACACACTGTGTGTACCAGTGTAAAGCCTTACACACTGTGTGTACCAGTGTAGAGCCTAACACACTGTGTGTACCAGTGTAGAGCCTTACACACTGTGTGTACCAGTGTAGAGCCTAACACACTGTGTGTACCATTGTAGAGCCTTACACACTGTGTGTACCAGTGTAGAGCCTAACACACTGTGTGTACCAGTGTAGAGCCTTGCACACTGATCACAGTTATAAACAAGTGTCACTGCTCCACCCCTTCAGTGGTCTCTCTCTCTTAACCTGTTTACCAGACTAATGAACACCATTCAAGACTACTGTAGTTAGGTGACTGGTTGAATGAACGGGTGACTGACTGGGTGACTGGCTGGTTGATCAAATGGCTGACTGATTGGCTGAATAAACTGTTGATTGACTGTATGATTGGTTGGTTGAATGAAAAGCTGATTAACTGGATGATTGGAAGGTTGTATAAAAGGTTGGATGACTGTCTGGTTGACTACTGTATAAACTAAAAAGGATGGCTGTAAGGCTGAGTGACTGGGCGAGAGCAGCTTATAACTAACATGTAAAATCTATTTCATTTTTTCTACACAAGAACCTACCTGATGTGGCTCTCTCAGGCGCTGACTCTGTGGTGGTCAGGGCAGTGGTGACAGGCGGTGACTTCTTCAGAGCTCGAAGACCAAAGAGAGGTCGCCCAGAGGAGTCCTTAGGCTCGTACACCTCCTCATTGGGTTCATCTACTTCTGAGGTAGGCCGAGGTTCCTCCTGGGGTTTTGATTCTTCAGCAGGAGTTGGTTGATCCCCTCTAGGAGTGGTCACACCTGCAGCAGGAATAATACTACTATGAAACACTTGTGGTAAGTAATAACAGTAATACCACGACACACCTGTGGTAATAACAGTACTACCATGACACACCTGTGGTAATAACAGTACTACCATGACACACCTGTGGTAATAACAGTACTACCATGACACACCTGTGGTAATAACAGTACTACCACGACACACCTGTGGTAATAACAGTACTACCATGACACACCTGTGGTAATAACAGTACTACCATGACACACCTGTGGTAATAACAGTACTACCATGACACACCTGTGGTAATAACAGTACTACCATGACAAACCTGTGGTAATAACAGTACTACCAAGACACACCTGTGGTAATAACAGTACTACCACGACACACCTGTGGTAATAACAGTAATACCATGACACACCTGTGGTAATAACAGTGCTACCATGACACACCTGTAGTAATAACAGTAATACCATGACACCTGTGGTAATACCAGTACTACCATGACACACCTGTAGTAATAACAGTACTACCATGACACACCTGTGGTAATAACAGTACTACCATGACACACCTGTGGTAATAACAGTACTACCATGACACACCTGTAGTAATAACAGTACTACCATGACACACCTGTGGTAATAACAGTACTACCATGACACACCTGTGGTAATAACAGTACTACCATGACACACCTGTGGTAATAACAGTACTACCATGACACACCTGTGGTAATAACAGTACTACCATGACACACCTGTGGTAATAACAGTACTACCATGACACACCTGTGGTAATAACAGTACTACCATAACATACTTGTTAGGGAACTTGGCCAAAAAGGAGATCTTGGGGGGGGGGGGGGGGGGGTCTTGACAAATTAGGGGCATCAGTTACGGTCACCTTGCATTAAGAACCTCAGATAAATATGCCATTAGTTAAAGAACAAGAAAGATGTGTTCAATTCTCACATGTGGTGGGAGGTGAGCGTCTCTTCAGAGCTCTGAGACCAAACAGAGGTAAGCCATTCTCATCTGTGGGTCCAACACCGTAAGCGCTGACGATCTTGTCCACGTCGCTCTGTTCTGTGGCAGGTTTGGACGGGGTGCGGCTCTGTCCTTTCTGGTACCGCAGTGGCTCTGAGTACGGCTCATTCGATGGTGCTGGGGCTGAGGACGACGAGAGATAGTGACACACAGAGCGGCAGCAGACAGCTACCAAACAGGGAGCATAATGTATTGTCTAATGGTAGACCCTGCTGCTATATGGCATCACAAAAATTGTGACACACAATTGCAGGGTCTCAATTATTTCTCTAACTATTGACAACACAACCTACATATATTGTTTCTCACTTTTGATCTTTTTTTCGTTTTTGTATTTATGGTTCTTTAATAACAATAATAATAATAATAATAATAATAATAATAATATTAATAATAATATTATTATTATTATTATCATTATTATTATTATTATTACATTTTCACCCCCCAGGCCCTGATGTGGGTCAGTAACCTGTGCCCGGGTGGGCTAATACCCATAAAAAAAAGTGACACACAGAGACATAGTGACACAGAGATAGTGACACAGTGATAGTAACACATAGAGACATAGTGACACAGGGAAATAGTGACACACAGACATAGTGACACAGAGATAGTGACACATAGTGATAGTAACACATAGAGACATAGTGACACAGGGAAATAGTGACACACAGACATAGTGACACAGAGATAGTGACACAGTGATAGTAACACATAGAGACATAGTGACACAGGGAAATAGTGACACACAGAGACATGGTGACACAGAGATAGTGACACAGTGATAGTAACACATAGAGACATAGTGACACAGGGAAATAGTGACACACAGACATAGTGACACAGAGATAGTGACACATAGTGATAGTAACACATAGAGACATAGTGACACAGGGAAATAGTGACACACAGAGACATGGTGACACAGAGATAGTGACACAGTGATAGTAACACATAGAGACATAGTGACACAGGGAAATAGTGACACACAGACATAGTGACACAGAGATAGTGACACATAGTGATAGTAACACATAGAGACATAGTGACACAGGGAAATAGTGACACACAGAGACATGGTGACACAGAGATAGTGACACAGTGATAGTAACACATAGAGACATAGTGACACAGGGAAATAGTGACACACAGACATAGTGACACAGGGAAATAGTAACACACAGAGACATAGTGAAACAGAGATAGTGACACATAGTGATAGTAACACATAGAGACATAGTGACAGGGAAATAGTGACACACAGACATAGTGACACAGAGAAATAGTAACACACAGAGACATGGTGACACAGAGACATAGTGACACATGGAGTGTCACACAGGGAGAGAGTGTCACACAGGGAGAGAGTGTCTCACAGAGAGAGAGTGTGTCTCACAGAGAGAGAGTGTCACACAGGGAGAGAGTGTCACACAGGGAGAGAGTGTCACACAGGGAGAGAGTGTCTCACAGAGAGAGAGTGTGTCACACAGGGAGAGAGTGTCACACAGGGAGAGAGTGTCACACAGGGAGAGAGTGTCACACAGGGAGAGAGTGTCACCCAGGGAGTGTCACACAGGGAGAGAGTGTCACACAGGAAGAGAGTGTCACACAGGGAGAGAGTGTCACCCAGGGAGTGTCACACAGGGAGAGAGTGTCACCCAGGGAGTGTCACACAGGGAGAGAGTGTCACACAGGGAGAGAGTGTCACCCAGGGAGTGTCACACAGGGAGAGAGTGTCACACAGGAAGAGAGTGTCACACAGGGAGAGAGTGTCACACAGGAAGAGAGTGTCACACAGGGAGAGAGTGTCACCCAGGGAGTGTCACGCAGGGAGAGTGTCACCCAGGGAGTGTCACACAGGGAGAGTGTCACACAGGGAGAGAGTGTCACCCAGGGAGAGAGTGTCACCCAGGGAGAGAGTGTCACACAGGGAGAGAGTGTCACCCAGGGAGAGAGTGTCACCCAGGGAGAGAGTGTCACCCAGGGAGAGAGTGTCACCCAGGGAGAGAGTGTCACCCAGGGAGAGAGTGTCACACAGGGAGAGAGTGTCACCCAGGGAGAGAGTGTCACCCAGGGAGAGAGTGTCACACAGGGAGAGAGTGACACACAGGGAGAGAGTGACACACAGGGAGGTAGTGTCACACAGGGAGAGAGTGTCACACAGGGAGGTAGTGTCACACAGGGAGAGAGTGTCACACAGGGAGGTAGTGTCACACAGGGAGAGAGTGACACACAGGGAGAGAGTGTCACACAGGGAGAGAGTGTCACACAGGGAGAGAGTGTCACACAGGGAGAGAGTGTCATACAGGGAGAGTGTGTCACACAGGGAGAGAGTGACACACAGGGAGGTAGTGTCACACAGGGAGAGAGTGACACACAGGGAGGTAGTGACACACAGGGAGAGAGTGACACACAGGGAGAGAGTGTCACACAGGGAGAGAGTGTCACACAGGGAGAGAGTGTCACACAGGGAGAGAGTGTCACACAGGGAGAGTGTGTCACACAGGGAGAGAGTGACACACAGGGAGGTAGTGTCACACAGGGAGAGAGTGACACACAGGGAGAGAGTGACACACAGGGAGAGAGTGACACACAGGGAGAGAGTGTCACACAGGGAGAGAGTGTCACCCAGGGAGTGCCACACAGGGAGAAAGTGTCACACAGGGAGAGAGTGTCACACAGGGAGAGAGTGTCACACAGGGAGAGAGTGACACACAGGGAGAGAGTGTCACACAGGGAGAGAGTGACACACAGGGAGGTAGTGTCACACAGGGAGAGAGTGTCACACAGGGAGAGAGTGTCACACAGGGAGTGGCACACAGGGAGAGTGTCACACAGGGAGTGGCACACAAGGAGAGAGTGTCACACAGGGAGAGAGTGTCACACAGGGAGAGAGTGTCACACAGGGAGAGAGTCACACAGGGAGAGAGTGTCACACAGGGAGAGAGTGTCACACAGGGAGAGAGTGACACACAGGGAGAGAGTGTCACACAGGGAGAGAGTGACACACAGAGAGAGGGTGTCACAGAGATAATGACTTAGTGAAATATTGAGATACCTCATGATTATAGACACCTGAGGATTACACACTCCTCGTGATTATAGACAAACTTTTAAAAACGTAAGTGATCATAAAAGTGTCGGTGAGGGACCCTGGCTGACTCATAATTACAGGTTTAAACAGGAGACTCACCTGCTTTCTTAGGTTCCGTCTGTATCCTTCCGAATCTGCTGGGCTCCGGAGTCTTAGTTGCAGGCTCCACTTTCTTCGGTTCATCAGGTTTGGTAGCTCGGCCAAACCTTCTAGGTTCCTCAGGCTTTACTTGTCTGTCAAACTTCCTGGGTTCCTCAGGCTTTACTTGTCTGTCAAACTTCCTGGGTTCCTCAGGCTTTACTTGTCTGTCAAACTTCCTGGGTTCCTCAGGCTGCTTATGCCTCTCTGGTACTTCTTCCATGTATTTCTTAGGTGATCTTGCAGGATCCTTATCCTCCACAGTTGGTTCTCTAGAAGACTCCCTGTAGGAGTCTCTAGAATGCTTTCGGGAAGGCTGCGTTGTGGTGGGTGTTGTGTTAGGGACGAGTTCCTCCTGCTCCTCGGGTTGTCGTGGAGCATCTTCAGGCTCGTCGGCTGTCGGGGTGAACATCAAGTCATAACACCGAACATACAGTGACAATGATAGTTTTATTAAAAAAATTGCACATCAGCTGATAAGGAATAACACTTCAGATTTATAATAAGAGTATATTTTTGGGGCTCTAACATGCAATTAATATGACGCATCATGTCTTGTAGCTAACTATTTCTTATGTCCAATTCAATATGTCACAACTGACCAACTTCAGTATATGAATCTAAATTCTATTATATAAACAGTGCTTTAATGCTTTCTAATTTCATCTTAATCACACATCATTAATAGTTGCTTCTGTCAACACAACTGCCAATATTATTTAAGGCTAGGCTTTTATATAACTGGTGCATGAGGGAAACTTTGTTATTATTACATCCATCATTAACAATATGATTTTTCCATTACTGTTTTATTTTTTGAAAGAATGTAACAAGAGGTGAAGGTAAGCATAGTACTCCATACAGGACACTGCAGCCTGACAATGTCTCTGTACTCAAGACAAAGTGAACCTCATCTGACGTTTACCATTATTAACATCACAGTTAACAGTAACGAGCATAAGCAGAGTAAAGGCATGCAAGCAGGAAGCCGCAGGCAGCATGACAAGCACACCCACCAAGAGAACAACAGCAACACCATCTTGGCGATATGGCAACAACCTCTGAATGTTGGTCACACACTTACAGATACAGCAGTATATTCTGAGAGTTACAGAAACACTTGAAAGTTACAGCAACACCTTCAGTTACAGCAGCACCCTGGCTATGTGGAAGGTTACAGTCTGGCTATGTTCCTCATGCACCCACCAGTATCTAATGTGGCCATCTCACACACACACAATCACGCACGCACAAAGAGACCAACCTGTTTTACATGCTGTGGGTCTTTTTGACTTGATCATCATGAACAACCAACACATTACGTTGAAGCACCTAAGTGAATTGTCTAAATGTTTAATTAAAGATTACATTTCCTAATTATCCCAACAGTTTAACTCAAGAATTCATCTCTGATATGGCGAGATTTATTTGATTTTTTTAAATAATGTATTAAGGAGATGAAGACAGATAGGTGTACAAGCTCTGAGACCACATCTTCAACAACACTTTCTATCATACAACATTGTGATCGTTACCTTGATAAACTCGTCTTAAGCCTCACTAGAGGACCTGACCTAAAGTACATTCGAACTATATGTTGCCTTAAGTTGGTACTTCACTACTATAATTACAGGCACTTGTTCTTTCCTTCTACTGTTTTACCACATGTTGCCCAAATCTCTCTACAGAAGAAGGTATCCTCGGGACAGTCAGGTGGTGCAGTACTCACACTGAAATATTTTGATCTTATGTGTGATTCCCTTCACTCCCACCATGGGGTTGCCATCTTTATCTCTCACGGGAGACAAGACAAACCCGTCAGAGTCAGTTCGTGAGTTTTGCCTCCTGAAGGGACGTGGATGCCTGGGGTTTGGGCGTCCCTCACTGGTGGAGGAGGTGCCCAAGGAGGTGATGTCCGCGTTCGAGACAGTAAGAGAGGTCTTGAGGTCGGAGGAGGTGCTTATGGAGAACAGTTTGTTGGCGTGGGACAGGATAGACAGCGAAGGGAGTGCTAGCGTGGACCAAAACTTGTGTGTTAAAAAGTTAGTTTGAGAATTGTTTTAGTTCTTTCTTTTATTAGTATTAAGTGTTCCTGTTTTGGGATAAACTTGAGAAAGGTATCAGAATTTAGATAAATACCTGCAGCTTTCTTTAGCAGAACAGATTGCAAACTTTAAACTTTCATCTTACATTGAAGATAAAACAAGTACGTAATGAAGCTTAAATAGGCTTAACGATATTAGTGACAATAAGTAAGCTGTTAGACATAAGCGACACCCGAGCTTTATCTTACAACACACATACAACAAATTCAACTTACATTTTGAGAGAGGTTTTCGTGTAGTATCACCAAGACTCAAGTCCTCAGACACCACAGGTCTGGTTGGCCTGGGTGCTGCAGGCTGTGCCCGGGTGGTGGTGGTGGATGGCCTGGATGGTGTGGTAGTTTGGTGAGCTCCTGGGCGTTTTGCTAGCCTTAACTGGCCTCGGATAAGACGACGTTCCTCATAAGACTCGGCCTTCTCCAACTGTAAATTAACAGACTTACATAAGAGTGCCCCTAGAACTTATGTCCTATGTCCTTTTAAATCCTCAATTCAACTCATATCTGATAAATACATTACAGGAAATATTTACATCAAATGGCAAGAAAACATACCAAATTTTCGAGAATTGTGACGTCAAAAATGGTCTCAATAGTGGAGAGGTAGTGCGGCAAACTCTCTCGTGATACCTCGAGGTCCTCCAGGAGCTTCTTGTTGCTACCAGTACGCTCAATGCGGCGGATTTTGTTGGAGTTGATCCCACTATCTATTGGTTTCCCTGTAACAAACCTACTGGGGGATCCTTCTTTTGAGAACGGTGCAGGAGACGACTCCTTGCTACGTGGAACAGGGGATCCTTCCTTACTACGTGGTGTGGGGGATCCTTCCTTGCTGCGAGGCGCTGAAGAGCTCTCCTTCATGAAGGGTGAAGGAGATCGATCCTTCTTCAGTGGCACCAGCGTATCACTTTCTTCTGGCCTATCTTCGTCAACAACATACGGTGTGTAAGTAGTACTTTCCTTACGCACCTCTGTCGTGCGAGTCTGGTTGGATGTGGCCATGGCACTCATTACAAGCTTGCTGGAGGTCATCTTAATGTCTTCTTTCACTGGTTCTGAGGCAGGTTGTTCTGCAGGTTCATCTTCATCATCACCAAGTGGGTAGATATGCTTGGGCACAATAATAGGTTCCTTGACAGGTTTCCGCTCTTCTGGTCTCTTAGGTTTGTCATCCTTCTTGGTTGTGGTTTTAAGTAGAGGTCTTCTGGTGGGTGACGGGACTGGCTCTTGTTTGGGCTGCTCAAACAGTGACCTCTTAGAGAACACGGACTCTTTCATTTCATAAGACGGTTTTCTTGAAGGTTTGTCTTTCTTGTTGTCTGGCTGGGGGGTTCTATAGTTGAATGCTGACCTTCTAGCTGTGATGTCTGACGTGGTAATGTTTTTCTCGTTCTTCTCTGTGATGATCTGAGAAGTAACCGACTTTTCCCAGTCACTTAGTTTTGTAGTTATTTCTCCTGTCTTCTTTGTTGTTGGCTTGTCGTCTTGAGGAGCTTCGTGAACAGGAGCTTCATGAACAGGGGCTTCATGAACAAGGGCTTCGTGAATAGGGGTCTCGTGAACAGGGGCCTCGTGATCAGGGGCCTCGTAAACAGGGGCCTCGTGAACAGGGGCCTCGTCCTTGGTTATTTCTTCCGGAGCTCCATTCTCCTTACTCTCACTATCACTTGGTGAATCACTTTCTTCAGTGGGAAGAGTTTCTGATGGTCTTTCTTGCTTTAGTTTTTTAATTGGTTCTTCCTTTGGTTTCTTAATTGTTTCTTCACTAGGTTTTCGCTCATATGGTTTCTTTCTCTCAGTCTTCTTGTCATCATTAGGTTTCACAGGTGATAACTTATGTTCACTTTGTCTCTTTTCAAATGAGTTACGTTTCTCTGTAAGCCATGGTCTGTCTCTTGTTGTTCGTCTCGTCTCTGGCTGTTTCCTTCTTGCAGGTTCACTGTCTCTGGGAGAAAGAGATTTGTCACTTGGCCGACTTTCCAAAGGTTTAGTTTTTCTTGGCTTGCTGACATCTTCTTTTACCGGTGATGTTTCTTTTTCCTGCGGCTTCTTGCTGCTCTTCCTCTCTGGCTTTGTGTCTTTTAGCTCCGTGTCAGATGGTTCCTTGGAACGCTCAGGGGAAGAGTCTGACGCCTCCTCCTGAGAGTCAGGGGAGTGATACTCTGATGGTTCTCGGACAATAGAAGGCCTGTGAATAGTGTGGTATGGCAGGTCTGCCTCACAGGATACATCTTCAATTACAGGTCCAACTTCGTTGTCATCAGGAAGAGGCTTTATGTCCTCTGTCATGGGAGTTTCAGGAAGTGTGATCACAGGATCTTTTGATTCTGGGACAGACAAAGTTGATTTGGGTTTTTCTTTGGGTTCAGAATCTGGAGACCTACTCTTAGGACTCTTCTCAGAGGGTTTAGTTGGACTTTTTCTGTCAGTCACCCTGGAGGATAATGGCCTTGTTGGCTCCCTCTTATCGGGTGATCTTGCTGTTGGAGTTTTCCTGGGAGTCTGTGAGAGCCTTGATGGTCGCACAGCAGGTCTTTCTGGTTCACTTGGCTTCTCTACTGTCCTCCTTGTCCTTGGAGCCCTGTCCTCTGGCTTCCTGTTTATATCACCATTCACTCTTGGCTCTGCTGGAGTACGGCGGACATCACCATTCATTCTTGGTTTTCCCTCGGGAGAAGTTGTCTTCTTGGCTGATGGAACAGTTGATCGAGGCGTTGTCTTTTGTGTTCTAGTTGGACTAACAGGTTCTGGTTCATTTGCTTCCCTGTGTTTCTTACAGCACTGACGACCTGTCGGTGTCACCTCCCTCGGGGTCGACACTCCTGACCTGTTGGGTGAACGTCCGCGGTGGGGAGAGCTTGGCACCCGCTGTGGGGACGTGTTGGGTTTGGGAGCACGCCTTGTAGAATCCCTAGTTGGGATGGGTTCCCTCTGGGCTGGAACACGACGAGTTGGAGAGTCATCCTTGCCTGGCAGTTTCCTAGAAGCAGGAGCTCTACGCGATGGTTCCTCGGTCTCAGGTTTCTTCCTTGGGCTTACTTCACGCCTCTTCCTTGGTTCTTCTGTTTTCCTCCTTGGTTTCTCTTCTGTTCTCTTTGATGTTGTTGGCGTTTTCTTTGTTGCTTGACGCTTCTTCTGTCGGGGCTCTTGAGGCTCTTCTTCTGATGGTGATGAAACCTCTGCTTCAATCTCTACTTCATCAGGTGAGACTTCGTCTTCAGGTTCTTCTGTACCTTCTGGTTGTCCCTGTCTGTAGCGCTCCTTCTCCTCCTCTTCCAGCTTTGCTATTTCTGTTTCTAGATCTTTAATGTCCACATTCTTTGTTTCAGCAACACCATCAAGGTCTTCAGGCTCTTCCTGTGGGGCTTCATCAGCATGGTAAGTCACTTTGTGTGTCTCAACATTTTCAACAGTTGCCTCATCTTTTTCAACACGAAGTTTTACTTCAATTGAAGCCTTATCGTCTGAAAATGCAGGAAGTAGATCTCTCTTAGCGTCTCTATCAGGTTCTCGAGGTCGATCTTTGGGTTCAGATTTTCTGGGCGATGTCTTGGAACTCGGGACAGTTACTGCTGAGGTCTTAGCTGCATCTTCAAAGAATCTCTTCTTGTTTAGTGTGTTTGCACGGTCAGGCTTGCCAGTCTTATCACTTGACTCTGGCTTCTTAGATGGTGCAGGAGCAAACCTATTCTTCAGGGCTGAGACAGACCCATAAGGTACATCGTCCTGATCATCCTCTGGCTCCTCAGTAGGTTTGTCAGGCTTCTTGCTGCCGGGAGCAGGAGCAATGTTGGCAACTAAAGTGGATTTCATTACTGCCTTTGGAATCTCCCTTTCTCCTTCCTCGGTCATAACGACATTGGTAGTGTGAACCCTCTTGGTGATGTTGTATTTCTCTCCAGTAGTTTTACTCTGTCGAGTCTCGATAATGACGGTGATAGGTTGTCCATCTTCACCAATTTCCTCTTTCTTACGTGTGTAAACAACTTCATCATCAAGTGAAGGGAAGAAGCCAACATCCTCATCCTCATCTCCTCCTTCAGGCTTGATAACCACGTAACTTGTTTCTCGCTCAGGGACCAACACAGGTGTGGACCTTAACACCGTCTTGGTGGTGTACTCAGTACTGTCTACCCTGCGTCTGATCTCAACAACAGTCTTAACGACTGTGCCGTCCTCCTCCTCGTATTCATTCTCTTCACAACTCACTACAGTGTCATCTGGACTTCCGACCTGAACAACATCTTCCGGTTTCTTTGGACGATCATTGCCACTAAAAGTGATGTGAACTTCTGGACCAAATTTGGATGTTTTCTCTGTTCGTTCCACAGTATACTGCATCCCATCAGCTCTCCTGCGTGTTTCTGTCACCGACTTGATGACATAACCATCTGCAGTTTCCTGTTCATCAACAGACTGGTCGACAAGTTCATCATTTTCAGTTCCAACAAATGTTACAGGAGCTGGTGAGCTGAACGTCCTGTGGATGTTGTGAGTTGTGTACACGGAGCCATCAGGCCTCTGGTAGCGCTGTATGACAGTCTTGACCACAGTGCCGTCATCTGTTTCTTCCTCAGTAACATTCTCGTCCAGGATCTCGTCTTCAGAGGACTTGGGATGATGTGTCGGCTGCTGGTAAATTTTAGACATTCTACGGAGTGTATACTGAAGGCCAGACACGCTGCTACGGCGTCGTTCCGTAACAGCCTTGTAGTGTGTGCCGTCATTAAGAGTTTTCTCCTTCACCTCCTCCTGCAGTACTTCATCCTCAAGGTTGGCCACCTGTAGCACAGGCTCTGGCATCTTGGGAATCCTCATGATGCGGTGACGTAAGTATTCAGTGCCATCCTTAGCACGTCTTCTCTCAATAATGGTCTTTACTGTTGAGCCATCTTCTTGAACATCTTCTTTTATTTCTTCATTAATAAGTTCGTCATCAGCACTGACGGCAATATTAGAAGACTTGGAACCACCTACAGGCATCTTCTTCACATCATCTTCTGTGCCCTGGAAGCTGCGGAGTACATATTCGAAGGAGTAAGTTGATCCATCCTTCCTGCGGCGAGTCTCGGTGACAACCTTGATGGTCATGCCACTATCATCCATCTCCTCCTTTTCATTCTTATCTATCACCTCATCATCATTGTGGATGGTGGGGAGACCCCTCTGGAGATCCACACCCGATAATGTCATCCTACGAGACCTAAACACCTGCCTGTGGGTGTACTCCTCGCCTGTCTTGGTTCGACGAATCTCTATCACTGTGCGAATAATTGAACCATCGTCTTTCTTCTCTTCAGTTTCTTTGGTGTCAATCACTTCATCATCGTCAGAAGGAGTAATGTGTGTGCTCTTAACCTTAGAGGTCTTGTACACCTTCTTCGTTGTGTACTCCATGCCGCTGGGTTTTCGCCTCGTCTCTGTAACAGTTTGGATTGTAATTCCATTTTCATCAGTTTCCTCAGTTTCATTAGTGGAAATAAGTTCATCTTCTTCATTATAAGCAACATCTTCAGGATGGTCATAGTCAAAGATCTTTGAAGTTTTTAAGATGTTCTTAGTTGTATAGGTAATGCCATCAGGTCTTTGTCGAGTCTCAGTAATTATTTTGATTTTGTTGCCATCTTTATCTTCTTCTTCAGCCACTTCTCGTTCAAGCACTTCATGGTCTGGATTGCCAATGAGTATTTCATCAATCTCACTCTCACTGTTGACTACCTTGGTCGACCTGGCCACTCGACGAGCTGTACACTCTGTACCATCCTTCTTACGACGTGTCTGTACCAACATCTTCACCACGTTGCCTGCCTCATCCACACAGTCCTCTTCTTCTTCCATGATGACCTCGTCATCATCGTTAACACTCGCACTCAAGTAAGAATCCAACTTGTCTAACTCGGACATGATAGAAGTCTCCATCTTTGACTCAACTTCAGCCAATTTTGATTTCCTTGAGGATGGTACAGCCTTGGTACCTGTCCTTGTAGGAGACTTGGCGGGTGAGGTAGGAGCCTCCTTCTGAGCTCCTGTCCTCCGTGGCATGTGGCTTCTGGAGGAACTCTCACCTGGGGTACGTTTTGTGGGTGATGTTGGCGATGATTTATCTCCACTAGTACGTTTAACTGAGCTAAAGTCTAATTCCTTGGAAGATTTTCTCTCACTAACTTTACGAGATGATGAAGACTCTTTACGGACCGGTATTTCTGACTGTCTGGATTTTGTGGTTCTTGTTGTTGTTCTTTCATCCCTTGAAGTCTTTCTGGAGGAGGATGTCTTGGGCGGTGAGGTCTGTAGAGCCTCTATCACATGTTCACTTTCAGCTTTGAGTGCCGCCTCGTCGTCAGAGGTGAGACGCCCCTCGTTGGCTGATGTGTCGTCCTCAGCAGACGACCTTCGCTCTCTCATAATGCGGGTGGGAGACACGGAATCTCTGACTTCTTTATTCTTCATGGAGAGATAACCTTCACCAGCGAGGGCGTTGGACTGAATAGAGTATGTAGACTTTGTGATGGACACGACCGAATCGCCCTCATTATTGGCCTCCGTGTCAGAGAGCTCACCGATGATGCGCTGGAACCTGCTGGGGCGGTCCTCACTGGCCTTACAGATACGTTCTTGTATGACGTCCCCTGGCTGGAGACCCTCAACGGAGATATTGTCCACCCCACGCATGGTGAGGCCACCTAGGCGGACATTCTGAGTAGAGATGGACTCCGTCACGGCCGAGTCTCCGTCCACATGCATCGTCACCTATACAGACAAACCAACATATAAAAGTTCCCAATAAGTGCTTCACGTGTTGGGTGACATTGTTAACTACTACGTTGTTGAGAGAGAGATATTAGATGAGTTATCAGCTAAGTTCTACACTAATATACATGACTGTCTATGCGTTACCACCGTTAACTACAACAACGGCCGAAAATGAGAAGAGTTATATACAAACAAAAAATAAACAAACAAACAAACAAACTAACTAACTAACTAACTAACTAACAAACAAATAAACAAACAAATACACAAAGAGAAAACCAATTAACCTGTATGTTAGAGGAGCGTCGTGAAGTGTTATTACCGTCACCACCAACAGTGATGGTGGAATACTCGGTGAGGCCGGCGCTGTCATCAGTAACGTTGAGAGTACCAAGGGCCTCTTCGTCGTTCTGCATCATCTCTCTTAGTCGTTGCTCCCGTAACTTGTACATCCTCGCCCTGATGCGCCGACGCTCTCCGAAGTCCTCCGCTTGTTGCCACTGTAGGTACGTCAGATGTGTTACTTCTGGTACTGGCATAGTGTGGCTGTGGTACTGGCATGCGTGGTTGTGGTACTGGCATGTGTGGTTGTGGTACTGGAATAGTGCCGTTGTAGTACTGGCATGTGTGGTTGTAGTACTGGCATGTGTGGTTGTAGTACTGGCATAGTGCCGTTGTAGTACTGGCCTGTGTGGTTGTGGTACTGGCATGTGTGGATGTGGTACTGGTATGTGTGGCTGTGGTACTGGCATGTGTGGCTATGGTACTGGCATGTGTGGCTGTGGTACTGGCATAGTGCCATTGTAGTACTGGCATGTGTGATTGTGGTACTGGCATGTGTGGCTGTGGTACTGGCATGTGTGGCTGTGGTACTGGCATGATGTGTGGTTGTGGTACTGGCATGTGTGGTTGTAGTACTGGCATGATGTGTGGTTGTAGTACTGGCATGATGTGTGGCTGTAGTACTGGCATGACGTGTGGTTGTGGTACTGGCATGTGTGGTTGTAGTACTGGCATGATGTGTGGTTGTAGTACTGGCATGACGTGTGGTTGTAGTACTGGCATGATGTGTGGTTGTAGTACTGGCATGACGTGTGGTTGTAGTACTGGCATGATGTGTGGTTGTAGTACTGGCATGACGTGTGGTTGTAGTACTGGCATGATGTGTGGTTGTGGTACTGGCATGACGTGTGGTTGTAGTACTGGCATGATGTGTGGTTGTGGTACTGGCATGATGTGTGGTTGTGGTTCTGGCATAGTGTGGCTGTATAAGTGCTGGGACAT
The DNA here is from genome assembly GCA_958450375.1 of Homarus gammarus. Taxonomy (NCBI): domain Eukaryota; kingdom Metazoa; phylum Arthropoda; class Malacostraca; order Decapoda; family Nephropidae; genus Homarus; species Homarus gammarus. The sequence goes on along the minus strand of CAUDMG010001422.1, from coordinate 591,034 downwards.
AACTGTAGTTACTTAAACGATATGCACAGACATTATAAGTGATATAAGTAAGCAAGTTCTGTTACATGATACTTTTAACATGATCTAATCTATTTCACATGACCAATGTTACTTATGACTTAACTTCATTGTATTACCTTATTTAACATGACTTTATTTAATCAAATAATGTCCAATCTTACTTATAATGTGTCGTATCTTACTTAACGTGACCTATCTTACTTTGGCTTAACCAAACTTGCTTACAACATGACTAGACTTACCTAACATGACTTACTTACTTACTTACAACAGATTTGTTATAACATGCTATACCTTACTTAACATGCCCTAACTTACAACAAGACATAAAAATACATTCTAAATTCGAATATATATATATATATATATATATATATATATATATATATATATATATATATATATATATATATATATATATATATATATATATGCACTCAATAGGATGTAAGAAGATATATAAAGTGCAAATTAAGACTAGGTAAGTACACTTGAGAACACGTAGATGCAGATAAGTAGAATATAAGTGCATATTAGAAGATTTAGGGATATATAAACAGATAAAAGTACATGTAAGTATAAATATGAACAGATATAGAAGTTTATATGAAACCACATAGGTGTATATAGCATCTATAAATGCATACAGGATACATGCTCAAGTGCATATACGTATAAATGTGTGTATATCTGAGAGTACATAGCTGTGTATAAACACATACATACACATGCAAAGTGTTTAAGAGAAAGAGACAATGCAAGTACGTAAATGTTAGTGAATGTAGGTGCGCATGACTGCATACAAGACCAGGGGGAAGGGGGGAGAGGGATGGGGTTGGGTGGGAGGGAGAGGGGAAGGAGGGAGGGGAGTGGATGGGAAGGGAGTGGAGAGGAGAGAGGTTAGGTAAGGTTAGTTTTGGTAAGGTTAAGTTAGATAAGACTAGATCGGGATAGTTTAGGTTAAATTAAGTCAGGTTAAGATTAGATTAAACGAGATTAGGATTGGGTTAAATTAGATTAAGTTAGGTTAGGAATAGATTGGGTTAGGTTAGATTAAGGGTCAAATCAGGCTAGGTTTGATTAAGTTAGGTCACGTTAAATTAGGTTAGATTAGGTTAGGTTAATTGGTTTCAGTTATATTCTCTGCCACAGATTTTCAAGGTGTGGAAGAAAGAGATGACCAGGTGAGCAGACTACGGAGATACGGACACTAGTATAGTGACTGACTGGTTCAGGTGGTCATCAGATTAATATTTCCTTAACCACTTACTGCATAATATTGAAATAAATGCTAATGGTTTATTGCCAGCAAGTATCACCGGTATCTAATCCTAACCTAACCTAGCTTAACTTAACCTAACATTAACCCACCAAGCCCAACCTAACCTAACCTAACCTACATTACCCTACCCTAGCCTAGCCTAGCCTAACATAACCTAACCTAACCTAACCTAACATGACATAACATAACATAACATAACCTAACATAACATAACATAGCATAACATAACCTAACATAACCTAACATAACCTAACCTAACCTAATATAACCTAACCTTAGCAATCCTAAGAAAATCTGACCCAGTTTAAGGTAATGCTAGTTTGGTTTAGTTGCAACTTAAGATTTTAAATATCTATCAATTCCTTCACTATTAAACTTCTGCTGAAGAAAGAAAATCCTTGCGGTGTATAAAACTGATTTCTAGAAGTTGTATTGTGAGACATTTGACTGACTGATGTATAACAACCCTGGTAGTTGTAGCACTTGAGACAACACCACCACAACCTGATTCTTGCTTGTGATCAACTTCCTGCCTGGTCTGTTGGTAAGGGTTTATATTTGGTGCCTTCAGGGGTTGAGGGGATGTAGGGTGTGTTGTAGGGAGAGGGGTGGTCTAGAGGGAGGGATGGGGTAATGGGTGATCAAAGGGGGGGAGGGGTAAGAGGTGATCCAAAGGGGAGGCGGTTGACTCACCATGATCCTCAGTCGCTCCTCATCTGTGATAGCGTCGAGGTCGGCCAGGGCGGTGGTAGCCCCGAGGGGGGCCGCCACTGAGCTCATCCCCGCCTGCGGGAGACATGACACCTCATCTCACTGTTCTCATCTTGTTTTACTAACCTATATAGTCTTACATAGATGAAGAGGCCAATTTGACGTGACATATGAAGGTATACACAGTCCGCGTCAGTCATTTGTTTAGGTAACATGCCCGTCCATAAAAGCGCTTCTACAACCGAACACCCTTGGCTAGCTGTCCCGTCTGTTTATAAACGCATTGTAAACTTTACAAGTGTTCCTACACAAAGAATCCAGATTCTGATTTTTTGTGTATTTCTCTTAGGGTTCACTCCAGCTGAGGAGAGCCAGTCAAACATTACACACAAACCAGAATGGTTACTCCGTGTTACTCCAGCTGTCAATAACTGTTTACATTTTGTTTTGGTGTTGTAACACTGACTGGTAGTGCTAACGGTACCCCAGACAAACACCATCACCAGGATTCGTTGTAGAAATCCAGATTTAGTCTCCCAGCGGTACTCATCCACGCTAAGCTTCTCTCTAACTTAATCATAAAGTTCTATCTCTTATATTTTCTGATTGTTGATGGTTATACATTATACAATGACTAGCGACCTAGTTATTGAAGGTCAGTAATAACGTCTAACTCAACACCAACACCTCAAAATTCCTTACCGGGTTGAGATACAAACCTCACATCCCAAGACCTCGTGTTTTCCATCTCCCAGGATTAATTCCCGAGACGGACTGTACAATAACTGTGTCCCGCCCAGACTCACGGAGACCTATGGGGGCATCACTCCTCCCGAGATAAGATGCATCAACACCTCCAACTGCTTCACTTTAAAAAAAAAAGTAAAATAAATAAATAAATTGCCAAACAAAACACTAACAATAAGACACCACCATAACTCGATAGGTTCCATTTACCATCAGCTAAAAGACACCATTTGGTGAGGATATCTGTCTGCTATAACTGTGCCTGGTGAGTTGAAGGTTAAGGAAGCCTCGAGTTATTTGTTTGCACTGATTTCACACATTAGTTTATGTGGAGCAGATACACGTGTCTCCTCTTACTTACAAGAAGCATTATCTGATATACTGGAACACAGTTTCCGCCACAGGAGGAAGACCACACCAGGTGACTCTAGCGTCCTGCAGCACCACCAACTTACATCACAGCGGTAATGAAATTAAACATTTATATTGTTGACAGGTTTTAGGCGAGCGCGTGCACACACACGCGCACACACAATAGTACAGGTGTGTGGTGGAGGGGAGACAACAGTACAGATGTGTGGTGGAGGGGAGACAACAATACAGGTGTGTGGTGGAGGGGAGACAACAGTACAGGTGTGTGGTGGAGGGGACACAACAGTACAGGTGTGTGGTGGAGGGGAGACAACAGTACAGGTGTGTGGTGGAGGGGAGACAACAGTACAGGTGTGTGGTGGAGGGGAGACAACAGTACAGGTGTGTGGTGGAGGGGAGACAACAGTACAGATGTGTGGAGGAGGGGAGACAACAATACAGGTGTGTGGTGGAGGGGAGACAACAGTACAGGTGTGTGGTGGAGGGGAGACAACAGTACAGGTGTGTGGTGGAGGGGAGACAACAGTACAGGTGTGTGGTGGAGGGGAGACAACAGTACAGGTGTGTGGTGGAGGGGAGACAACAGTACAGGTGTGTGGTGGAGGGGAGACAACAGTACAGGTGTGTGGTGGAGGGGAAACAGCAGTACAGGAGTGTGGTGCAGGGGAGACAGCAGTACAGGAGTGTGGTGGAGGGGAGACAACAGTACAGGTGTGTGGTGGAGGGGAGACAACAGTACAGGTGTGTGGTGGAGGGGAGACAACAGTACAGGTGTGTGGTGGAGGGGAGACAACAGTACAGGTGTGTGGTGGAGGGGAGACAACAGTACAGATGTGTGGTGGAGGGGAGACAACAGTACAGGTGTGTGGTGGAGAGGAGACAACAGTACAGGTGTGTGGTGGAGGGGAAACAGCAGTACAGGAGTGTGGTGCAGGGGAGACAGCAGTACAGGTGTGTGGTGGAGGGGAGACAACAGTACAGGTGTGTGGTGGAGGGGAGACAACAGTACAGATGTGTGGTGGAGGGGAGACAACAGTACAGATGTGTGGTGGAGGGGAGACAACAGTACAGGTGTGTGGTGGAGGGGAGACAACAGTACAGATGTGTGGTGGAGGGGAGACAACAGTACAGGTGTGTGGTGGAGGGGAGACAACAGTACAGGTGTGTGGTGGAGGGGAGACAACAGTACAGGTGTGTGGTGGAGGGGAGACAACAGTACAGGTGTGTGGTCTCGAGTGATTCACAATCCACTTTCACCTGTTGGGTACTTTTTTGCTCCCTCCCGTCCTCCCTCACCTCCTCTCCCGTCACCACCTCTCCCCTCCCCTCCCCTCCCGTCCACTTCCCTCCCGTCGACCCTCCTACCCGTCTGTACCTTATGGTCCCATCTACCTTTACTCTCACTCTGTCTGTCTGTCTGTCTGTCTGTCTGTCTGTTGCACTATCAAACAAGACATACCCTTAGTGTAGTTTAGTGGTGTAGGTCAGGTACATTACAGGTGGTGTAGGTCAGGTCAGGTACATCACAGGTGGTGTAGGTCAGGTCAGGTACATCACAGGTGGTGTAGGTCAGGTCAGGTACATCACAGGTGGTGTAAGTCAGGTCAGGTACATCACAGGTGGTGTAGGTCAGGTCAGGTACATCACAGGTGGTGTAGGTCAGGTCCATCACAGGTGGTGTAGGTTAGGTACATCACAGGTGGTGTAGGTCAGGTCAGGTACATCACAGGTGGTGTAGGTCAGGTCAGGTGTAAACTGTGACCGTCAAATCCTCCTCGGAACACACGCTCATTATGTGGCTCCCTTGTTCTACTAATACAGTTTCTTAATGGAGCACTATCATACGGTGTTCCGTGCTCCCTGTGTACACTTGAGGTGTAGTACGAGTGTATGGTAGTGGCAATTGTGGTGGAAGGCGTCGTGGTGGTGGTAGGGGTCGTGGCGGCGGTGGGGCTCTTGGTGGTGGTGGTGGTAAGGATCATAGTAAAGGTAGTAGTTGGGGTGATGGTAGGGGTGGTAAGGATAGTGGTGGTGGTGGCAGTGGACAGCACTAGGTGGCCCAGGTAGAAGGAACACGGCACATGTGTTCGTGCCTCAGGGTAGTGCGGCCGATTACATGGTGGTGATGGTGAGGCCACGCCTCTCACCACGCCTCTCACCACCACCACAACAACACCTCCTCATAGGGAGAGAGGTATCATCACACAGGTAAACAGCTGTTGTTATTGCCGCAATCACCTTCACGGCCGCCCACCTTCACGGCCGCCCATCTCCCTCCACACGCTCAAGAAATTCTTACAGAATGTTATTTTTCCTCCTGGCGAGAAGAGTCGAGTCACAGCATAATTCTGACGCTATAATGACGACCATATTTGTACTGTAGGTTGAGAGTCCAACCCAGTTAGACGAGTTCTCACGCCACTTAAGTGGAGTTCTTACGCCAGTTAATGAGTTCTTACGCCAGTTAAGTGAGGTTTTACGCCAGTTAACGAGTTCTTACGCCAGTTATAGTACCTCCTTCTTTCCTCACACATCCAAACTGTGGAATGCTCTGCTTTCTTTTGTGTTTCCATACTCATGCAATCTGTCTCACTTCAAAAAGCTGGTTTTCCGGCATCTTCGTGGTGTAGATTAATATAATCATTGTATTTTCTATTTATAATTTCTTTTAACCCCGTCACTAGTTATAGCAATCTCTGTCTCTCTCACTGTTCGCTAGATTAATCTATTTTCTCCTGACTGTTCACTTAATAACACTCGCTATGGATAAAACAGTACATGGCCGCATAATATGACAACTCATGGTGAACTGCGGTCATGAGAGTTGACCTTACCGTTTGTATGGTTCCGTCCGTTCGTCCGTCAGTTAATCAGTAGCCGTACTTCCCACGCACAGCTAGTACATCAGTGGCCTTAACACAAAGATAAGATATCGTATTACTGCCCCACACCCCTGTATGCCCCCATAACCCCCGTTCGCCCCCACCCCCCCACACTCCCCATACCCCCCACACACTCCCCATACCCCCACACTCCCCACACCCCCCATACCCCCACACTCCCCATACCCCCCACAACACGTCATAATGGTGTGTTGTGGGTCAGTATGGTTAAACGGAACTTTTCTGTTCATCACTGTTGATAGTTTAAACTTGTTGTCACAGGTGAGTGGTGTCACGGGTGAGTGGTGTCACGGGTGAGTGGTGTCACAGGTGAGTGGTGTCATGGGTGAGTGGTGTACAACAAGCGTGACACTCTTAGGACAAGGGCAGCCTGTTCACACCCTTAATGGTTGCGTTTCTCTCGGATTGATCGATTGTTATGATGGTCTCATCAAAAAAGATTCTAATTGGTTGATTTCCAAGACGTTATTGTCAATGAGAGATATGACTGGTTGCTTCCTGTAATGTTATTGTACCTAATAAACCTAAACTGATAGAAATTACAGATGTTGAAGAACAAGATGTTAAGATGTTATTATTAGGTAGTTACTACACCCACTGTCTTATACCGCAGAACTCCTCCATTACAGCTGGTGCAGCTGCTAGTGGCGGCTCACGTCCTCCAAACAAGTTAATAATTGTCAAATATTAGTGAAATAACTAACCCAGCTACTAAGCTCCGCCCACTTAACCACCATCACGGTTGACGGTTACTAAGAGACGCGACGCAACCCGGCAAATTCACAGCTTTTTTTTTTATTTAACAAAACTTTTTTTCGTGTTATTTGATTGATTCGCTTAAATATCGTAACATTAAACACCCAAGCTAACAATTTTTACCGTGAATTTACCGATGAGGCGTCACGACTCTGTATCCACTCAACTTTACGAATTGTTATGGTTATCATGGAAACCAAAAGTGGGCGGGCTCAGCCGCTGACCGTTGGCCAATCAAAAATTACCCAAAATACCACAAGCGTCCAAAAAGAGAAACATGGTCCGAATTCTGTAAGGTTCGTAAGTGAGAATATTACGCACATGGCGGCCTCGGTCACTAACACAACTTTTGTTTTGAAGTAAAAATGATCTTACGAAACTGTTGGAATCCGGAGCCACATCTCAGACCCTCACAAACACGTAGGTTAAACTCCCCCTGAACACCTGTGGTTAACCTTACAACACCAAGATGGCGTGCTAGGGAGGCCAGAGACGACAGAGTTCTCTCGGCCACTACTGTCGGGGAATATAACGTACGAGTAACTGAGCATCTACAAGTTGGTTAGTCACTTTGTTCCTCGTATTAAGTGAAGCTATCGTCTGTGTCTGTTTGTCTGTGAGTATTTTTTCCTTGTATTAGGTGTGTGTGTTCCCCGTATTATCACTGTGTCTGTGTATGTCTTTCAGTGTGTGTGTATGTTTGTCAGCGTCTGTCTGTGTATGTCTGTCAAGGTCTGTGTCTTTGTATATCTGTTAGGATCTGTCTCAGTATGGCTGTCAGTCTGTGTATGGCTGTCAGTCTGTCTGTGTATGGCTGTCAGTCTGTGTATGTCTGTCAGTCTGTGTCTATCTTTCTGTCTGTTTGTATTTACAGAATATCGTGTCTTTTAAGATATTATGTTAAATACAGCACACTGTAATATGCGTCTTAATACAGTATACTGTACACAGCAGACAGTATACCAAGTGTCATGGTACAGTATACACGACATACAGTATACCGTGTCTTAATATAGTATACAAGCCATACAGTATACCGTGTGCCTTAATACAGTATACACGACATACAGTATACCGTGTCTTAATATAGTATACAAGCCATACAGTATACCGTGTGCCTTAATACAGTATACACGACATACAGTATACTGCACTGTTTCTCAGAGTGTACAAGAGTGTGAATCTAATGTATCGTGTATTTTAGTCATTACAGCAAATACAGTAAATGTGATGAGTTTTATTCATAAATTAGAAAATATAAGAAATAATACATCGTCTCTCAGTCATTACAGGAAATACAACACTGTAATATGTCACTTAGAATAGGAAAAAAAATATGAGACTAATTTATCTCTTCTCTGTAATCTATTAATACATTAAATACAGCAAATTGGGAAGGTCTCATATTTAATACATCAAAGTCAACATACTGTGATTAATACCTTGTGTATAATAATTCAACACGGACACAAAATATAGTCAACTTAATGGAATATTTAGACTAACAGGACCTAAGTTGTTGAGGTAGTGTGTGTGTGTGTGTGTGTGTGTGAATAATAGTAACATTGTGACTCACAGTAAGGTTGACTTTGACCTTGTCTGCCCCACACAGTACAGTACGCTGCTCTGGTGTTAGATTAAGTCAGAGAACAAACCTGTGTTGTTTCCCGCTGCTCTGCCCTGCCAGGTCACTTCTGTAACAACAATTACCTATATTAGTAAAGTAAACACGTGTATAAAGAAATTAAGTAAACACGTGTATAAAGAAATTAAGTAAACACGTGTATAAAGAAATTAAGTAAACACGTGTATAAAGAAATTAAGTAAACACGTGTATAAAGAAATTAAGTAAACACGTGTATAAAGAAACTAAGTAAACACGTGTATAAAGAAACTAAGTAAACACGTGTATAAAGTAATTAAGTAAACACGTGTATAAAGTAATTAAGTAAACACGTGTATAAAGAAATTAAGTAAACACGTGTATAAAGTAATTAAGTAAACACGTGTATTAAGTAATTAAGTAAACACGTGTATGAAGTGATTAAGTAAACACGTGTATAAAGTATTTAAGTAAACACGTGTATAAAGTATTTAAGTAAACACGTGTATAAAGTAATTAAGTAAACACGTGTATAAAGTAATTAAGTAAACACGTGTATTAAGTAATTAAGTAAACACGTGTATAAAGTAATTAAGTAAACACGTGTATAAAGTGATTAAGTAAACACGTGTATAAAGAAATTAAGTAAACACGTGTATTAAGAAATTAAGTAAACACGTGTATTAAGTAATTAAGTAAACACGTGTATTAAGAAATTAAGTAAACACGTGTATTAAGAAATTAAGTAAACACGTGTATTAAGTAATTAAGTAAACACGTGTATTAAGTAATTAAGTAAACACGTGTATAAAGTAATTAAGTAAACACGTGTATTAAGTAATTAAGTAAACACGTGTATAAAGTAATTAAGTAAACACGTGTATAAAGTGATAAAGTAAACACGTGTATAAAGAAATTAAGTAAACACGTGTATTAAGAAATTAAGTAAACACGTGTATTAAGTAATTAAGTAAACACGTGTATTAAGAAATTAAGTAAACACGTGTATTAAGAAATTAAGTAAACACGTGTATTAAGTAATTAAGTAAACACGTGTATTAAGTAATTAAGTAAACACGTGTATTAAGAAATTAAGTAAACACGTGTATAAAGTGATTAAGTAAACACGTGTATTAAGAAATTAAGTAAACACGTGTATAAAGTGATTAAGTAAACACGTGTATTAAGTAATTAAGTAAACACGTGTATAAAGTGATTAAGTAAACACGTGTATTAAGAAATTAAGTAAACACGTGTATAAAGTAATTAAGTAAACACGTGTATAAAGTGATTAAGTAAACACGTGTATAAAGAAATTAAGTAAACACGTGTATAAAGTATTTAAGTAAACACGTGTATAAAGTAATTAAGTAAACACGTGTATAAAGTAATTAAGTAAACACGTGTATTAAGTAATTAAGTAAACACGTGTATAAAGTAATTAAGTAAACACGTGTATAAGTAACACTAAAGTAATGAAAGTAAGTACAAGTATTAAGTGAGAGCAACATAAACTTTCAAGTATACAAACATATATATGTATGTATGTATGTACAGAATGTGTGTGTGTGTGTGTGTCGTACATGCTAACACACACATGTAATGCAAATGTTTTATCACACACACACACACACACACACACACACACACAGATGCCAAATTAAGACAAATTAGTTTTAATTAACATTACTACAAACTACCATCACTTCCTGATTCTCTCTCTCTCTCTCTCTCTCTCTCTCTCTCTCTCTCTCTCTCTCTCTTTAATTAAGGGTGCCATCAACTAGATCACACACACACACACACACACACACACGGCACTAACCTAACCAAGGAAGGTAGTTGGGATTTATGGTGTGGACAGGTAGGTGGTAGGGATCTACTACGTCATCAACACTAATTACTACATCAATAGGTCCCTCTGGTGAGTAACAGGTCTAGAAGGATTCCAGCAGAGCAACAGGTCCTAGGAGGATCCCAGTAGAACACAGGTCCTAGGAGGATCCCAACAGAGCAACAGGTCCTAGGAGGATCCCAACAGAGCAACAGGTCCTAGGAGGATCCCAACAGAGCAACAGGTTCTAGGAGGATCCCAGCAGAGCAACAGGTCCTAGGAGGATCCCAACAGATCCTAGGAGGATCCCAACAGAGCAACAGGTCCTAGGAGGATCCCAGCAGAACAACAGGTCCTAGGAGGATCCCAGCAGAACAACAGGTCCCAGGAGGATCCCAGCAGAACAACAGGTCTCACAAGTGAGTAATCAGGACCAGACTGGGCGATGATGTAACTCAACTCGGGTAAAGATACTGACAACCTCTCTCTCTCTCTCTCTCTCTCTCTCTCTCACAACCATATTTTGAGGTAACATTTGTGTTTTTAGCTCAAGTTAACCAGTTGAGAGAGAGAGAGAGAGAGAGAGAGAGAGAGAGAGAGAGAGAGAGAGAGAATCTTACGAACCTCTGTGACTGTAAGAGCCGGTCCGTCCCACACACAATACCTGTACCAGCACCCTCCCTCTCCTCGCCCTCTCACTTAACCTTCACCCTCTGTCTGTCTGTCTGTCTGAGCTTCCCTTCTAACACCACTACGATTGTCTGTCTACGTCTGTCTGTCTTCTAACACTTCCATAACTGTTTGTCTGTCTGCCTGTCTATGCCTCCCTTCTAACACTACTATATTTCTCTGTGTGTGTGTGTGTGTGTGTGTGTGTGGTGAGTCATCATCGTGCCCCCTCCCCCCCCTCCCCATAACTGGTGATGAGAGAGACGGGGTTTAGTTACGAGTCTGTGTGTGTGATCGTCTACCTCTTCTCACCTCACCAGGTAAGTGTGCGTGTGCGTGTGCATGTGTGTGTGTGTGTGTGTGTCTCGACACCCACGTCGGGGCTCCTGCAAGAGCTGGTCATTAATGTGAAGCGGTGCAGGTAAGGACGATCACACCAGCTGTACCGGGAGACTATTGGTCTTGTCTCCGTCATGCCTCCGTCCTGTGGGTAGGTAAGTACATAAGTAGGTAAGTAGGGTGGTAGAGAGGAAAGTTGAAAGGGAGGGAGGGAGGTAGTAAGATAGATAAGGAAATTTGTAGGTAGTTTAGTAGATGGGTAGGGGGTAAGGGAGACAAGGGAGCTTTGTAGGCAAGTAGGTAGATAGTTAGTTAAGTAGGTAGGTAGGGAGGAAAGGGAAGAGGTGTAGGTAGGTAAGGGGACGGGTAGGTACAAGGTCAATCAGTCAGTCAGGTAGACTTAACCAGCCTCCCTCCACCCTATCCCGACGTAGAGGGAGGTGGAGGACTGTGGAGTGATAGCTGGCGTATTACAACACAGAAGAAAGAAAGAAAGAAAGTTAGGTGAGCACAGGTAGTGGTAGTGTAGTGTGAAAACATCGCCTCAAAACATCTTAGGAAAGGATCTTGTCTCACGGTATCACGTCCTGTGTGTGTGTCACACACAGGGTGGTGAAATGCGTCTTGTGTTGCAGCACTATGTTAGTGTTAAGGTGCAAGCACCGCTTGCTCCCTCTCGCTTTCAGCTGCCGCCGCTGGCTAGCCATAGTGGCGAACAGGGAAGCAACATGCATAAGTCTTCTCCTGCCAGTACACAGCCTCTTCACCATCAAGACTCCTGCTATGCCTCCTCGTGGCAACACACGGTAACTGGGTGCCTCGTGAGCCCAGGCTAGACCAGCAGGGGATCTCGGAGTAGCAGTGGGCCCTAGAAGGATGGCGCATAGGGCCACTGGCATGTGGACACGTTCTGGAGCCTACCAGCCATTGCCCTGCTGCCTTGCGGATTAACCTTGGTAGGTATAAGGCTACGGGGGTAAACCCCGAACGAAAAATCTGTGGTGGAGCCCCGCATCAGGCAGACATGTTTACAGAGCTCCAACAAGCCCCCAACGATGGTATAGGCGGAAGAGGTCACCACCGTGGAAACACAACGACTACAACGGAGGACGAAGGCAATGCCTGATGACAGGCATCTAAGGCGAAACCCAACAAACTGGGCTATCGACAGTCCATAGCAACTCTCCCTCTCCCTAGTCGTTGCAACACTTGCACCAATGGATCAGGAAAAGGGAGAGCCAAAATGTGTGGTTGCAGCCTGCGCTCCTGCCTCACCACATAAATCAACTCACGTGCAGCCACCATCATACCTATCATCATCATCAAAACCCCTATACCACCATAAGTCCTACGGCGACAGACGAATGGCGACGGGAACAGGCAGAGATGACTGCCGGGATTCTCTAGTCACAACTCTGCCCATGGGTGACACGGATAAGATGGTCGTTTATGCACCGAGATCTAGGCAGCAGTTCAATCCGGTCCTGTCTGTGCGACTGAGCAGCCCTTTCGAGGAGCCACTCTGTTCACCCAACATGGGGAGAGGGCTAGAAAAGGTCCCCTAAACATAGCGTGCCTAAAAATCCAACCTGACTGGGCAACCGCACCCAGTAAGGTCATCCTTATGAGATCGAAAACAGTCAAAATCACAGATCCAAACAAAATCAAACAGTACAACCTCTTATGGTTGCTGCATGGAATGTGAGGATCCTTCTGGATACTAACACAAACGAGCGCATCCTGAAAGAAGAACTGCCTTTGTGGCTAGGTATAACATCGACATAGTGAATCCCGGCTCCCAGATGAGGGCCAGCCTGCTGCGGAGAGAAACCGCATTTACGAAGTTGGCTTTTCCATCCACCAACGCATCCTACACAGGCTAACTGAAATGCCTATTGGGATCAACGAGCGCCTCACGACACTTTGAGTCCTACTGAATCACTCACGTCATGCCTTTTTCATCAGTGCATATGCCCCAGCACTGGCTGCAGAGGATGACATCAAGGAGGCCTTTTACGCCAAACTTGACAGAGCGCTAACCTCTATCTCCAGAGAAGACAAGGTTGTGCTCCTTGGCGACTTCAATGACAGAGTTGGCAGAGATGCTAGCTTTTGGCAGTGGACCATAGTGAGAAATGGACTAGGCAAGTGTAATGCCAATGGCCTACTCCTCCTCAGCAAGTGTGCTGAGCACACCTTCACTATCACCAATACCTTGTTTCGGCAGGCCGACAAGTTCAAGGGTTCGTAGCGACACCCACGATCCAAACACTGGCATCTCATTGACTACATCATTCTCAGAGAAAGAGATCGCCGAGATGTCCTCTCACCTGTGCCTTGCGTGGCTCAGACCACTGTGACAATAATCATCGACTTGTTAGAGCCAAGCTCTCACTTCACGTCGCCCCAAAACGGCGAAGGCAGCAAGCCTCCAGAAGAGGTTTTAATACTAAGCGTCTGGAGCAGCTCGAACATGGGCTTATAAGCAATCCAACCTTAAACAATGTGAATCCAAGTGCCGAATGGGATATTCTTAATACTGTTATGACAAAGACCTGCAGAGAGACCCTAGGCCAGCTCAAAAGAATACACCAGGACTGGTTTCATGAAAATGACCTGGCAATCAAAATACTCATCGATGATAAAAGTGCTGCTTTTACTGACTGGCAGAACAACCCTCAGTCTTGGACCAAAGCTGATACCTTCTGCAAGAAGAAAGCGGCAGCCCAGTGGGAACTTTGCATTCTAAAGAATAACTGGTTTAAAAATAAAGCATGTGAAATACAAAAACATGCAGATCAGCACAAGATGCGTGAATTTTTCAATTCCATTAAAACATTTTATGGGCTAACCACTCGTGGTGTAGCCCCCCTCCTCTCATCTGAAGGCCCCCTTCAGCGCTGGAAAGAGCACTACCATTCATTGCTCAACCGAAACACTCATGTGGATGTCCTGACTACCCAGCAGGTCCCTCAGCATTCATAGCTGAACCACCTCGGCTATCCTCCATCCCTGGATGAGGTAGTTACTGCCATCAAACAGATGAAAAATAACAAAGCCTCAAGGCCTGATGGAATCCCAGCCGAGGTTTATAAAGCAGGAGGACCTCTACTTACCAGCTGTCTCCACTCTCTCCTGGAAAATATATTGGAAAAGGAAGAAATCCCCCAAGCTCTTAAAGACGATTCCATTGTCAATATTTATATGAACAAGGGAGACCAGTCAGACTGTGGTAACTACCGTGGGATAGCTCTGCTCTCCATAGCTGGCAAGATTAACACCCGAGTCCTCCTAAACAGACTCCTTCCTGAGGCGAAAAACTTCCTCCCAGAATCTCAATGTGGTTTTAGACCATCACGTGGCACCACTGACATGATCTTTGCTGCCCGCCAGATGCAGGAAAAGTGCAGAAAACAGCGTCGTGACCTGTATATGGCTTTAATTGACCTAACCAAGGCCTTGGATTCGGTCAACAAGGAAGCCCTCTGATGGACCCTCAGCCGTTTTGGTTGCCCACCAAAATTCATCGCCGTTGTGAGGCAACTCCAAGATGGCACGAATAGCAGTGTCCTGTACAATGGAACCCAGTCTGAGTTCTTCCCCATCAAAACAGGGGTTAAACAATTGTGTGTAATGGCACCAACTCTCTTTTCCATTTTCTTGGCTGCCTTCCTTACTTGTGCCAGTGACAATTTAGGCGGCGGGGTGGACATCGAGCAAGAACAAAGGTGTTGGCAGCTTCCATTACTGAACTTCAGTATGCAGATGACATCACCTTTGTTGCTCACACTGAACACAACCTACAGGAAATTCTAAACACCTACGCAGATGCGCATGCGCACTTCGGCCTTGAGGTGAATGTACATAAGACTCAGATTCTCTTGCAACCTGTCCCAGGTTCAGACACACTTCCACCATCCATCCAGCTTAACGGTACTACCCTCTCTATGTTACCCACTTTCAGTATCTCGGCTCCCACCGGTCCACCACTGCAGACATCGATGAAGAGATTCAGCACCGGATCAGATGTGCCTCTCAAGCCTTTGGGGGACTCCGAAACCGTGTCTTCAGCTGTAGGGAGCTGAAATTATCTACAAAGCTGCATGTATATATAGCAGTGGTCCTCCCCACCCTGCTATATGGCAGTGAGACATGGGTCACATACAGGAAGCACCTCAAGGCACTTGAAAACTTTCACCAACGTAGTCTACGTTCCATTCTCCGAGTTAACTGGGAGGAAAAGAAAACAAATGCCAGTATCCTTGCTGACACCAACCTGAAAAAGTGCCAAATCGACCCCCTCACCTGGGAGTCGATTACTCCACAAAGTAACGCTTGTAGGAGCACCACACGAGAAGGTGTCAATACTTTCGAGTTAGCCCGACTGCAAACGGAGGCAGACAAGCGCCAACGCCGGAAAGACGCTGCCACCGCCCCTCCTGCACTAGATGCAGCCCTCCACATGTGTAGCGAATGTGGACGACCCTGCGGGTCCCGTATCAGCCACTTAAGTCACCTCTAAACTCATCAACCTATGTGACATCCCTAATAACTCATATCATTCTATCATAGCTTGATGGTCGTCATACTCTATTCCGAGTGACAACAAAATAGTACTAGTAGTGTGTGTGTGTGTGTGTGTGTGTGGGAATGGTGATGAAAAAACGCAACAGCACAAGTACAAATATCCACACATACTAGTTCATATCCTCAACTTGCACACACGCACACACAGTATACATAGTGTAGAAAGTGACAGTAAAGTGCTAAGACAACAAGTACAATTTTTTACACAAACTTTTTAGTACTGTACACTTTTCTTAGAACACAAGAGTACACGTGTAAGATGTATATGACCAGGGACAGTCATAAAGCTGTAAGCAAATGTATTTATGTGTTGTCATAAAATACAGTACAGCCTGTCTTGTCACCCTTCCCATACCATCACCACCACCACTACAAACCCAACCACTATTACTACTACTATTACTACTAACACTAATATTTTTTTCGTTTTTTTTTAAACGTGGCCTCCAGCCTCCCCCAATAGCCTCGCCTTCGCTGCCATTTTATTACCTTAAAATTAATTATCCTAATGCATAAGTAGCTACCCCGGCTGTGTTGAGTTAGTTGAGCCGCATTCAGTGGCTGTTGCCTCATAGTCAATATCTGCAACTGTTGTCGGCTTTGGGGTCGATGCTCTCGTTCCCCTGAGGCAGAGCAAAGCAGACCTAAAGAGAGAGAGAAGGACAGTCGACATCTCATCCAGGCTGCAACATAACTTCTGGGCTGCTGCTTCTGTTCGGATAGCACCTCCGCGAGTCTGGCATAAAAGCATCTTGCACTTGGTCCCATCCCACCAGAGGTTGTGAACACCAGAGGAGTGAAGCTGCCTTGATCGACGTTCTGAATTCTCCCCCCATATGCCCTTATCTTGTCATTCTCATTCCTCCTGTGTGCAGCATTGAGAGCTAAGTTATGGTGACATGCGGCCATGGAATAAAAAATCCTGATGTCGAAGAAGGCTCGCTGTCCCCGCGTCCCGAATTCTCGAGCACTGACGTCAACATGGGCTTTGTTAGATGTGTTTGAAGTCCTATGTTGGAAATTCTCACCTACCAATGGAAGGAGAGTCGGTTCTACCCTGACATCACGACAAATTTCCTTCAACATATTTGCTGTGAGATCCCTTACTTCGTCATGCCTCATGCATATGAAGCCCCCCTTTCTTGCACACCATGGCGTGATCAACGTCATAGGAAGAGCCACACAAGCAATGGGAGGGCAAACCTTCTACTGGTCTACCTTACCTTAGAGCAATGGCATCTGTATATTCTTGTTTATTGAGACTGAAATCATTTGACCTTCTTGGTAACGTAGTTAACCAGTTCAAGGCACCCACCTCCTGTGCTATAGCTACTTTTGTTTTCAAATTCTCTGGTACTTGCAACATCAGTTGCTTCAACTTATCACTTTGGCCGTACTGTCGTTCTGTCATAATGGACCGTCGAATCTTGTTTACTTCGCAGGTATCCACCTCCCCTGTTGTGTTCTGAGCTATTATGTGGTCCATGAGGGCTGCCGTGAGCTAAACTGAGTTTTGATGTTCGGTGGCAGCAATCTCCTCTGGATTGGTCAATTCCATTCCTCTCAGTCTTGGTGGTAATGCAAGGAGTGATTTTTCTGCTGGGGTTAAGTGAAGATGTTTCACTAACTTGGGAATGAAATTGACGCTGATAGCTTCTTCCAGAGGGTGGACGAGGGGTCTTATATCAGGGATAGTGTGCATCTGGTAGTTCCAGCGATGCTCGACTCCGTGGGTGAATGCCGCAAAAGCCGCATGTGGCTCTGTGTTAGCAATCTCAGACAGAGCTTGGATTTCCCTAGCCCACTCATTCACCTTTCCCGTTACGTACTCGGTCTTGAAGTCCGTCGTGCCAATTACTGCGCCTAGGTGTCTTTGGCCATCCTTTGTTATTTTGACGTCACTTCCACCGAACGCCTCCATTGCCCGTTCATAATGTTCTGGCTTCACAATGAGGAAGGACTTACTGGCATTTGGGTGGTACCCTATTTGTAGACCATTTGATGTTATCAGGTCCCACCACTTTTTGATGTCCTCCACTTTTCCTGCTCCTGTAAGGCCGTCAGCATACTCCACTTCCTTGACCTCGGTTGTTTCAAATTTTATTGCGTGTTGGAGCATGGATAGGCCTATTGCGCACATTACCATTGCAACAGGGTCCCCCTACATTGTTCCCTCGATTGACTGTATGATGGTATCACTTCTTAGAGCCATGGTGTTTACTATATAGAGGTCTGATGGATTCCTATAGGTGTTTTCTACATACATTGCAAAGCTTGGACACTTGATCTTGATGTTGTGCAGTGCGGCATTGCGGTTAAGTATGTTGAATGCGTTGGAAGCGTCAACCTGGAGAATGGCCTCACAATCACGCTGCTCAAATATCGTTCTCATGGCGTGAATGGCAGCTTCCCCTCCAGCCTGGTGGCCAACACAAACTTGCAGGTTCCCTGCTGCTGCCCTGACATCATCCCTTACCACCTCCATTATGCATTTTCCGATGATCCGTCTCAGCAACTCCCCCACCCCTGTAGGCCTACATCCTGGATTCTTATCCAGGGGAATGATGCGGCAGGCCGTCAGAGCATGGAGGTGTTGGCAGCACGAGGTTGCTAGTTTTCTTGCAAGGGCAGCGATGGCATTGCAGAGATCACTTGCTACGGGGCCAAACTAATACTACCAGTACTACTACTACTATCACCATTAACATGATTACTACAACTACTACTAACACTACCACTCCTACAACCACTACCAATACTACAACTACTACCAATACTACTACCACTATTACTGCTATCGCTATCATCACTATCACATCACCACTAATATCAATATCACACCAGCACCAATAATACTCTCACCACCATCACCACCATCACTAGTGATGATGATGATGATGCCAGCAATGATGATGATGGTGACAGTGATAGTGAGTGACAAGTGATGGTTACAAGTGATGGCGACAGGTGATGGTGACAGATGACGGTGATAGTAATGCTGATGACAGCAGTAATGGTCATGATGGTGACAGTGACAGATGATGGTGACAGGACAGATGATGGTGACAGGACAGATGATGGTGACAGTGACAGATGATGGTGACAGGGCAGATGATGGTGAGTGACAGATGATGGTGAGTGACAGATGATGGTGACAGGACAGATGATGGTGACAGGACCAGGTTCAAGTTTGTGACGCTGGTTGTCATTCCTCCCGTCTATTACAAACAAGATTAAAAAACACACACACACACACACACACACCACACACACACCTCATTACTGCAGATGTTGAGGGTGAGGTGAGAGAGAGGTGAGAGTGAGGTGAGAGGTGTAGGAGAGATGAGGGAGAAGAATGGTGATGGTGGTGACAGGTGGTGGTGACAATACCCCCAACTTCTCCCTTACCTCCACCTCTACTTCCCTCACCCCCACCTCCCTCACCTCTACTTCCCTCACCCCCACCTCCCTCACTCCCACCTCTACTTCCCTCACCCCTACCTCCATCACCCCCACCTCCATCACCCCCACCTCTACTTCCTTCACCCCTACCTCCATCACCCCCACCTCCATCACCCCCACCTCTACTTCCTTCACCCCCACCTCCATCACCCCCACCTCCATCACCCCCACCTCTACTTCCCTCACTCCCAACTCCCTTACCCCCACTTCCATCACCCCCACCTCCCTCACCCTAATCTCTACTCCCCTCACCTCCACCTCCCTCAACCCCAATGGCCCTGAACGGTTGAGGGAACAAGTAGGACTGAGAGCTACAGTAAGGACCTGAACTACAGCGGTGGTCAGGGACTCGCTCACCCACTCTCACTCGTGTGTGTGTGTGTGTGTGTGTGTGCGTGTGTGTGTGTAATTCAGTGGAGTCTCTTGTTAGTGTGTGCTCTTTGTCTCTCTCTCCAACAACGTGTACAGGACTTCGTAATAAAAGTCAGGTCCACATCACAGTAAAACACACAAATACATCAATAACATCACCAGCTGCCTCTCAGTGTTGTGTCTGAGCTAAATAAAACCATCACCCAAAACCAAATGAGATATATAACGTATAGCAACCATCAGTATACTTGACCGTCATTATATCCACTGTATACTCTATCTCTTATACACAATACAACTCCTCATTAGATTGTTAAGGTTGTGATGTGGTTTTTGCTCACTGCCACACTCACAGGTAAACACTCATAGGCCACACACACACACATTGGTACACATACACAGGTACACATTCACAGGTACACACACACACAGATAGATACACACATGTACACACACACAGGTATACAAAGCTCACCTGGACACTCAGCTAATACCTAGCCTAACTTAGCCTAGCCTAGCCTAGCCTAATCTAACCTAACCTAACGCCCAGAAGAGTGTTAAACAATCGTGTTGCTCTGCCTCCACGACCCTCACGTAGATGACGTCACATATTTCAAAATGTGTCTTGGGAATTGTGTCCACACCTGTACACTTACCTAAGACCCAAGGCTAGTATTGTCAGAGAGAGAGAGAGAGAGAGAGAGAGAGAGAGAGAGAGAGAGAGAGAGAGAGAGGTGATGGTGGATTAATAAACTGCAATATCAACATTGTACTTAAAAGTGGTGGTGGAGGGAGGGGTGGTGGTAGTGGAGGGAGGGGTGGTGGTAGTGGAGGGAGGGGTGGTGGTAGTGGAGGGAGGGAGGGGTGGTGGTGGAGGGAGGGAGGGGTGGTGGTGGAGGGAGGGGTGGTGGTGGTGGAGGGAGGGGTGGTGGTGGTGGTGGAGGGAGGAGTGGTGGTAGTGGAGGGAGGGGAGGTAGCAGTGGAGGGAGGGGAGGTGGTGGTGGAGGGAGGGGTGGTGGTAGTGGAGGGAGGGGTGGTGGTGGAGGGAGGGGTGGTGGTGGTGGAGACAGGGGTGGTGGTGGTGGAGGGAGGGGTGGTGGTGGTGGAGGGAGGGGTGGTGGTGGTGGAGGGAGGGGTGGTGGTGGTGGAGAGGGGGGGGTGGTGGTGGTGGTGGAGGGAGGGGTGGTGGTGGTGGAGGGAGGGGTGGTGGTGGTGGAGGTGGTGGTGGAGGGAGGGGTGGTGGTGGTGGAGAGGGGGGGGGTGGTGGTGGTGGTGGAGGGAGGGGTGGTGGTGGTGGAGGGAGGGGTGATGGTGGTGGAGGAGGGAGGGGTGGTGGTGGTGGAGGGAGGGGTGGTGGTGGTGGAGGGAGGGGTGGTGGTAGTGGAGGGAGGGGTGGTGGTGGTGGTGGAGGGAGGGGTGGTGGTGGTGGAGGGAGGGAGGGGTGGTGGTGGTGGAGGGAGGGGTGGTGGTGGTGGAGGGAGGGTTGGTGGTGGTGGAGGGAGGGGTGGTGGTGGTGGAGGGAGGGGTGGTGGTGGTGGAGGGAGGGAGGGGGAGGCACACGCCACAATAAGCATCTCATTGACGACAATAGAGGAGGTGGTGTGGTAATGGTGCTACTTGCCTTGCCCCGCTTCAACCTGCCCCGCCTCGCCCTGCCCCGCTTCACTCTGCCCCGCCTAACCCTGCCCCGCCCCACCATGCCCCACTTCACCCTACCCCGCCTCACCCTGCCCCGCCTCGCCCTGCTCCGCCTCGCCCTGCCCCGCTTCACCATGCCCCGCCTCATCCTGCCCCGCTTCACAATGCCCCGCCTCACCCTGCTCCGCTTCACCCTACCCCACCATGCCCCACCTCGCCCTGCCTAGCCTCGCCCTGCCCCGCTTCACCCTGCCCCGCCTCACCCTGCCCCGCCTCATCCTGCCCTGTCTCATCCTGCTCCGCCTCACTCTGCCCCGCCTGGTACTCTCAGATCATAGAGAGAGAGAGAGAGAGAGAGAGAGAGAGAGAGAGAGAGAGAGAGAGAGAGAGAGAGAGAGTGTGTATAACGTCACTACAGAACCATCACGGTCGTGCCAACATCCCCCAGGCGAATTTATATCCCCGTGTGTGTGTGTATGTGTGTGTGTGTGTGTGTGTGTGTGTGTGTTTGCATTGAGGTCATATTTACCTCTGTGTGTGTTTGTATTGAGGTCATATTTACTTTTGTGTGTGTGTGTATGTGTGTGTGTGTGTTTGTATTGAGATTACAGGAGATTACAGGGGTATATTTACCTGTGTCTGGAGAGAGAGAGAGAGAGAGAGAGAGAGAGAGAGAGAGAGAGAGACGTCGCACAGAGGTTGAGGGAGGTCGAGTAAGAGGCTCTATATTAGGTCATGTGTCCCTCCTGCCTGCCTCTATGACTCACACCTACCTCTCCCTGCCTCCTTTCCTCTCACCTACTTCCCCCTGCCTCCTTTCCTCTCGCCTACCTCTCCCTGCCTCCTTTCCTCTCTCCTACCTCCCCCTGCCTCCTTTCCTCTCGCCTACCTCTCCCTGCCTCCTTTCCTCTTTCCTACCTCTCCCTGCCTCCTTTCCTCTCTCCTACCTCTCCCTGCCTCCTTTCCTCTCTCCTACCTCTCCCTGCCTCCTTTCCTCTCTCCTACCTCTCTCTGCCTCCTTTCCTCTCTCCTAGGTCTCTTCCCCACGTCTCTGCCTTGCAAACGATAGTAATCTCTATGCCAGCAACTCAGTCCTCCATTTCTTGATGAGAACTATGAACACTGAATTAACTAAAGTCAGTACCTGGGTAATGCGTAATAAACTGACCTTAAAACCTTGAGAAAACCCACTATACGATCTTTCACAGAAGGAAAAACTTACCCCCAGACTTGGACCCCCTGTACCTTGGTAATACAGTCCTCAAACGCGAACAAAATACTAAATTCCTCGAAGTTATTGTTGATGAGAAACTTAACTGGAGAAACAACATACAAGCCATTCACAGTAAAGTCAATAAACAGTGCGGTATCATGTATCACACTGGACAGTCACTTACTCTCACAGCAATAAAAGAAATCTATCATGATCTTGTTTACCAACACCTGATGCACTGTCACACACTATGGGGCACCTCTGGCTCTTCAAAAACACAATCCCTGGTTACTGCACAAAAGAGAGTTGTACAGACAATGACCTACTTGAAAAAAAAAACAGATCACACAAACGAAAAATTTGCTTTATTGAAAATGTTAAAATTCGAAGATATTAACACCTACTGCTGTGCCCTCTTTGTTTACAAATCTATCAATCACTTGCTTGACAATAATTATTTCCAGTTCCGGCATAATCAGAGATACAACTTAAGGCACCCAGAGCTACTAAGACCACCCCCCATGCGCTCCTCTCAGTCCCAGACCTCCATAAAATATCACGGTGTGAAGGTGTGGAACAACTTACCACCACCCATCCGAGCAAAGACTACGCTCCTTTCCTTAAAATCATCTCTTAAAAAATATCTATTGTCTAAGTATTAATATTTCTTGCAACACTTACTATATTTACAGTACCTGCTTTTATTGTACCATCAAAACCGTTTTAATGGAAATTATCATGTAAATAGATAAGTAATTATCATTGCAATAAACATAATTGCCAACTAGACATAATCCTGACAGCTCCGTCCTCTTGTTCAACCTTATTACTGTACAACCCAGGTTGTACTGCTCCCCCATTATAGTTATGTTTTCAATTCCACTGTAATTTATGTATATATAAAAAAAATAATAATAAATAAATAAAATTAATAAATACTGAAGTGATAACCGTGGTAACATTATGAGATGTTCTTATTACCACCATGCTATTGGACTATTCCAGATGATACTAAATGTTACATAACATTTCCCTGAGATAAATGTATAGTATATATGAGGTGCCTCAAAGAGAGCTCAGGCTCTCAACTGGCTCAGCCATGTTAATATTGTTATTATTATCCACTCTGTATCTGTTTTTTCTGGCTAAATATACTGTTTCAGTTCAATTCCCGGCCTCACTACAAACTCTCGCTCTCTCTCTCTCCTTCCTTCCTTTCTTCACTCCTACCTCTTCCTTGTTTCCTCTCTACCTATCCTCCTCCTCTGTCCACTACGCCTCCCTTCCTCACTGCAATTTCTTCCTCCACCTCCTCCTCTCCTCTGCCTAATCATCCACTACCCATCAATCTACACACTCAGTGCACACCGTGTAGAAAGTGACAGAAAATGATAAGGCAACAAGTACAAATATCCACACATACTTGTTTATATCTTCAACTTACACACAAACAAACAAACACACACACACCAAGAACTACTACAGTATTTGTACCACCACACCACAACCACACCACAAGAGAATTCAACCCGCTTGGACAGTCTTGTCATGTATAATACGTGTGACTGAACACATCCAGATATGGTAAGTGAGCGAGCCTAAACACCTGCCCAGGGACAATTAACACACCTGACTGTCGTAATACTTTTGTGGTACCTTTATGGGGATTGTATGTGGTAGTTCAGGTGTGTGTTACTTCAGGTGTGTGTGTTACTTCAGGTGTGTGTTGCTTTAGGTATGTTATAGTTCAGGTGTGTGTTACTTCAGATGTGTAACTTCAGGTGCGTGTTACTTCAGGTATGCGTTACTTCAGGTGTGTGTTACTTCAGATGTGTAACTTCAGGTGCGTGTTACTTCAGGTATGCGTTACTTCAGGTGTGTGTTACTTTAGGTGCGTTACTTCAGGTGTGTAACTTCAGGTATGCGTTACTTCAAATGTGTAACTTCAGGTGCGTGTTACTTCAGGTGTGTGTTACTTTAGGTGTGTGTTAATTCAGGTGTGTGTTAATTTAGGTGTGTTTTACTTCAGGTGTGTAACTTCAGGTATGCGTTACTTCAAATGTGTAACTTCAGGTGCGTGTTACTTCAGGTGTGTGTTACTTCAGGTGTGTGTTACTTCAGGTGTGTGTAACTTCAGGTGTGTGTAACTTCAGGTGTGTGTGTTACTTCAGGCGTGTGTAACTTCAGGTGTGTGTAACTTTAGGTGTGTAACTTCAGGTATGTGTGTTACTTCAGGTGTGTGTTACTTTAGGTGCGTTACTTCAGGTGTGTGTTACTTTAGGTGCGTTACTTCAGGTGTGTGTTACTTTAGGTGCGTTACTTCAGGTGTGTGTTACTTTAGGTGCGTTACTTCAGGTGCGTGTTACTTTAGGTGCGTTACTTTAGGTGCGTTACTTCAGGTGCGTGTTACTTTAGGTGCGTTACTTCAGGCGTGTGTTACTTTAGGTGTGTTACTTCAGGTGTGTGTTACTTTAGGTGCGTTACTTCAGGTGTGTGTTACTTTAGGTGCGTTACTTCAGGCGTGTGTAACTTTAGGTGAGTTACTTTAGGTGTGTGTTACTTCAGGTGTGTGTTAATTCAGGTGTGTAACTTCAGGTGTGCGTCTTACTTCAGGTGTGTTACTTTAGGTGTGCGTAACTTCAGGTGTGTGTTACTTTAGGTGTGTTACTTTAGGTGTGCGTAACATCAGGTGTGTGTTACTTCAGGTGTGTGACAGTTCCTTCTGTAATTACTACTACTGGTAATGTTATATTACTGTTCAACTATATCATTACACACACACACACACACACACACACGAGAGAGAGAGAGAGAGAGAGAGCAGCAAGAACGTGGGTAAGTTAGTGGTGTTGCTCCAGGCAGAGGTCTGCCTTAGGCTGTGTGTGTGTCTCTATGTCGCTGCTGCCTGGCACTAATACACACCCCGCCACCTGACTGTCTCCAACTCTCTCTCACACCACCAGTCACTCTCACACTCACTTGAATATTGCTTCCCTTTATAAGGTAAGGTAAAGTCTTAGTGTTGATTTGACGCCTTCATCCAGAACAGTTTTAGTCAGCCAGTTATATACAGTCTCTTCTACAGTGAGTCATGTCATAGTATTGTACCCCGTGTGTGTGTGTGTGTGTACATAATATTATAGTGTGAAAAGCCTGAAGGAATTCTTGGAACACGACAAAAATCCTTTATCTTTTGTCCCCAAGGCTGTGTTATGTGTGAGGCTAACCACACCACTGTCACACAACTGCCATACTACCGCCACACTACTACCACACTACCGCCATACTACTACCACAACCACACTACCTAACTACTGCCACACTATTACTACACTATCTAACTACTGTCATACAATCACACTTGACCAACACACGTCATACAGGTGGTGACGATGATGATACCTGACCAACACTCGTCATACAGGTGGTGACGATGATGATACCTGACCAACACACGTCATACAGGAGGTGACGATGATGATACCTGACCAACACACGTCATACAGGTGGTGACGATGATGATACCTGACCAACACACGTCATACAGGTGGTGACGATGAGGTGTGGGGCACCAACAACAACATTCTTGAAGACGATGTCCTTGAGGCAGCCACAGGTTACACACACACACACACACACACACCTGTCATACGAACCTAGCAGAGACGTGGTATGATAAAAGGGCATCCATCTGTCACGACGGTACGGCTGAGGTAAGTTAAGTTAGAAACTGATGACAACGCAATATCAAGCTCACAGCAACCTGGTGACCTGCCTGGTGCGTGGGAGGACGGTGCCGACGGACAGACAGACTGACACACACACATGCCCGTCTGGGTTCTGAGGTCCGCCTGACAGATGGCGCCACAAGAGACGCCATGTTTGTTTATTACCTCATCATGCACCTGGTACCTCCCTCACCATCACCCTCCATTACAGGCCAACCGGCCTATTGCAGACTCCTTATTTTCTTATGTTCTTATCACCATCACCCTCCCTCACCATCACCCTCCCTCACTCACCATCACCCTCCCTCCCTCACCATCACCCTCCCTCCCTCACCATCACCCTCCCTCTCTCATCATCAACCTACCTCCCTCACCATCACCCTCCCTCACCACCACCCTCCCTCGCCATCACCCTCCCTCACCATCACCCTCCCTCTCTCATCATCAACCTCCCTCCTTCACCATCACCCTCCCTCTCTCATCATCACCCTCCCTCTCTCATCATCACCCTCCCTCACCATCACCCTCTCTCATCATCAACCTTCCTCACCATCACCCTCCCTCTCTCATCATCACCCTCCCTCACCATCACCCTCTCTCATCATCAACCTCCCTCCCTCACCATCACCCTCCCTCTCTCATCATCAACCTTCCTCCCTCACCATCACCTTCCCTCACCATCACCCTCCCTCTCTCATCATCAACCTCCCTCCCTCACCATCACCCTCCCTCTCTCATCATCAACCTCCCTCCCTCACCATCACCCTCCCTCACCATCACCCTCCCTCTCTCACCATCACCCTCCCTCACCATCACCCTCCCTCCCTCACCATCACCCTCCCTCACCATCACCCTCCCTCTCTCATCATCAACCTTCCTCCCTCACCATCACCTTCCCTCACCATCACCCTCCCTCTCTTATCATCAACCTTCCTCCCTCACCATCACCCTCCTCTCTCATCATCACCCTCCCTCACCATCACCCTCCCTCTCTCATCATCAACCTCCCTCCCTCACCATCACCCTCCCTCACCATCACCCTCCCTCACAGTAATTGTTCGCATATTATATATTTTTAAACACATCTACATTAATCTGCCCGCCCGCCCGTTCGTCCTACCACGGTCTACCAGCAGGCGCCCAGCGTACAATAGTGGTGTAGGCCTCTTGGTGCACAGCCTCATTACATGCTCAAGGTGATCAACTAACACGAGAGAGGTGCACTCCGTGTATCTCATAACACTGTTTACCCTTAACTCTGTGTCCGTATGACTGTTTGTCCTTAAACGTTCTCAGCCTCTCACGTTGGGGGAAAATTAACTTCAGTAATTGGCAACCCAACCTGGACCCACCATCACATAAACAAGAGAATTTCTTTCCTCCGCCAAAACTAAATTAATTATTTCTGTAATATATTATTATCTGATATACGACCTCTCTCTCTCTCTCTCTCTCTCTCTCTCTCAACTAACAAGCCCGGGACAGGGAGACAACAGCGCCTTGTTTACCTCACAGTTGGTGCTGGAAGTAAAGCTCCATCAGTGTAATTATTCACTGGCAGAGCGCCAACCTGCAATGAAAGGTGGTGGGCGGTAGTGGGTGGTGGGCGATAGTGGGTGGGGGCGATAGTGTGTGGGCGGTGATGGTGTGTGTGTGTGTGTGTGTGTGTTTTTCTCATTCTGTGTGATTGTTTCTCATGCTGTGTGATTGTTTCTCATGCTGTGTGTGTTTGTTTCTCATGCTGTGTGTTTGTTTCCATGCTGTGTGTGTTTGTTTCTCATGCTGTGTGTTTGTTTCTGATGCCGTGTGTGTTTGTTTCTCATTCTGTGCGTGTTTGTTTCTCATGCTGCGTGTGTTTGTTTCTCATGCTTTGTGTTTGTTTTTTATGCCGTGTGTGTTTGTTTCTCATTCTGTGTGTTTGTTTCTCATGCTGTGCGTGTTTGTTTCTCATTCTGTGTGTTTGTTTCTCATGCTGTGTGATTGTTTCTCATGCTGTGTGTTTGTTTCTCATGCTGTGTGTGTTTGTTTCTCATGCTGTGTGTGTTTGTTTCCATGCTGTGTGTGTTTGTTTCTCATGCTGTGTGTTTGTTTCTGATGCCGTGTGTGTTTGTTTCTGATGCCGTGTGTGTTTGTTTCTCATTCTGTGCGTGTTTGTTTCTTATGCTGCGTGTGTTTGTTTCTCATGCTTTGTGTTTGTTTTCTATGCCGTGTGTGTTTGTTTCTGATGCCGTGTGTGTTTGTTTCTCATTCTGTGCGTGTTTGTTTCTTATGCTGCGTGTGTTTGTTTCTCATGCTGTGTGTGTTTGTTTCTCATGCTGTGTGTTTGTTTCTGATGCCGTGTGTGTTTGTTTCTGATGCCGTGTGTGTTTGTTTCTCATTCTGTGCGTGTTTGTTTCTTATGCTGCGTGTGTATGTTTCTCATGCTTTGTGTTTGTTTTTTATGCCGTGTGTGTTTGTTTCTGATGCCGTGTGTGTTTGTTTCTCATTCTGTGCGTGTTTGTTTCTTATGCTGCGTGTGTTTGTTTCTCGTGCTGTGTGTTTGTTTCTCGTGCTGTGTGTTTGTTTCCATGCTGTGTGTGTTTGTTTCTCATGCTGTGTGTTTGTTTCTGATGCCGTGTGTGTTTGTTTCTCATTCTGTGCGTGTTTGTTTCTCATGCTGCGTGTGTTTGTTTCTCATGCTTTGTGTTTGTTTTTTATGCAGTGTGTGTGTTTGTTTCTGATGCCGTGTGTATTTGTTTCTCATTCTGTGCGTGTTTGTTTCTTATGCTGCGTGTGTTTGTTTCTCATTCTGTGTGTTTGTTTATCATGCTGTGTGTGTTTGTTTCTCATGTTGTGTGTGTTTCTTTCTCATGCTGTGTGTTTGTTTCTCATGCTGTGTGTTTGTTTCTCATGCTGTGTGTTTGTTTCTCATGTTGTGTGTGTTTGCTTCTCATGCTGCATGTGTTTGTTTCTCATGCTGCGTGTGTTTGTTTCTCATGCTGTGTTTTTGTTTCTCATGTTGTGTGTGTTTGTTTCTCATGCTGTGTGTTTGTTTCTCATGCTGTGTTTTTGTTTCTCATGTTGTGTGTGTTTGTTTCTCATGCTGTGTTTTTGTTTCTCATGCTGTGTGTGTTTGTTTCTCATGCTGTGTATGTTTGTTTCTCATGCTGTGTGTGTTTGTTTCTCATGCTGCGTGTGTTTGTTTCTCATGCTGCGTGTGTTTGTTTCTCATGCTGCGTGTGTTTGTTTCTCATGCTGCGTGTGTTTGTTTCTCATGCTGTGTGTTTGTTTCTCATGCTGTGTGTTTGTTTCTCATGCTGTGTGTGTCTGTTTCTCATGCTGCGTGTGTCTGTTTCTCATGCTGCGTGTGTCTGTTTCTCGTGCTGTGTGTTTGTTTCTCGTGCTGCGTGTGTTTGTTTCTCGTGCTGCGTGTGTTTGTTTCTCGTGCTGCGTGTGTTTGTTTCTCGTGCTGCGTGTGTTTGTTTCTCGTGCTGCGTGTGTTTGTTTCTCGTGCTGCGTGTGTTTGTTTCTCGTGCTGCGTGTGTTTGTTTCTCGTGCTGCGTGTGTTTGTTTCTCGTGCTGCGTGTGTTTGTTTCTCGTGCTGCGTGTGTGTTTGTTTCTCATGCTGCGTGTGTTTGTTTCTCATGCTGTGTGTGTTTGTTTCTCATGCTGTGTGTGTTTGTTTCTCATGCTGTGTGTGTTTGTTTCTCATGCTGTGTGTGTTTGTTTCTCATGCTGTGTGTGTTTGTTTCTCATGCTGTGTGTGTTTGTTTCTCATGCTGTGTGTGTTTGTTTCTCATGCTGTGTGTGTTTGCTTCTCATGCTGTGTGTGTTTGCTTCTCATGCTGTGTGTGTTTGCTTCTCATGCTGTGTGTGTTTGCTTCTCATGCTGCGTGTGTTTGTTTCTCATGCTGCGTGTGTTTGTTTCTCATGCTGCGTGTGTTTGTTTCTCATGCTGCGTGTGTTTGTTTCTCATGCTGCGTGTGTTTGTTTCTCATGCTGCGTGTGTTTGTTTCTCATGCTGCGTGTGTTTGTTTCTCATGCTGCGTGTGTTTGTTTCTCATGCTGCGTGTGTTTGTTTCTCATGCTGCGTGTGTTTGTTTCTCATGCTGCGTGTGTTTGTTTCTCATGCTGCGTGTGTTTGTTTCTCATGCTGCGTGTGTTTGTTTCTCATGCTGCGTGTGTTTGTTTCTCATGCTGCGTGTGTTTGTTTCTCATGCTGTGTGTGTTTGTTTCTCATGCTGTGTGTGTTTGTTTCTCATGCTGTGTGTGTTTGTTTCTCATGCTGTGTGTGTTTGTTTCTCATCCTGTGTGTGTTTGTTTCTCATCCTGTGTGTGTTTGTTTCTCATCCTGTGTGTGTTTGTTTCTCATGCTGTGTGTTTGTTTCTCATGCTGTGTGTTTGTTTCTCATGCTGTGTGTTTGTTTCTCATGCTGTGTGTTTGTTTCTCATGCTGTGTGTTTGTTTCTCATGCCGTGTGTGTGTGTTTCTCATGCTGTGTGTTTGTTTCTCATGCTGTGTGTGTTTGTTTCTCATGCTGTGTGTTTGTTTCTCATGCCGTGTGTGTGTGTTTCTCATGCTGTGTGTGTTTGTTTCTCATGCTGTGTGTGTTTGTTTCTCATGCTGTGTGTGTTTGTTTCTCATGCTGTGTGTGTTTGTTTCTCATGCTGTGTGTGTTTGTTTCTCATGCTGTGTGTTTGTGTCTCATGCTGTGTGTGTTTTTTTCTCATTCTGTCTGGTTGTGTCTCATGCTGTGTGTGTTTGTTTCTCATGCTGTGTGTGTTTGTTTCTCATGCTGTGTGTGTGTTTCTCATGCTGTGTGTGTGTTTCTCATGCTGTTTGTCTCATGCTGTGTGTTAGTTTTCCATGTTGTCTTGTGAATCAAGATTTAGGTGTGGTATGAGAGAGAGAGAGAGAGAGAGAGAGATAGAGAGAGAGTTTTACAAAGATGCAGATGAGTGAAGGGATGATGGGCGTGTTGTGGTTGGGTGGAGGAGGAAGAAGGCGTGTGGGCGCGGTTGTGATTTGATCTAGGAAGGAAGAGGCGGGCGTGTAGGCGTGTTGTAGGTAAAGGGAGGAATGGAGGAAGAAGGAGGCGGGCGTGTGGGCGCAGCGTGGGTGGTTAGCAACTGATGCAGGATAGGTGGCGCAGTGGAGGCAGGTCTGAGCCAAGGACACCTACCTACCTCGTCCACACACTTGACCCAACACAACACATAGACAATAAATTATAAAAAAAATGGTTTAATATACGTAAAAAAAGAAAGAGGAATTATTAATTGTAGAAATGAGTTTTGTGTGTTAATATTAAAGGAATAAATAATAGAGAAATGAACAGAAAGTTATTATGAACAAACACACCAATAATGAACAGCACGGAAACAACACCTCCTGCACAACACCCCCAACCCTTCTCCTCCCTCCCACTAGCATAAAGGAGTGACTGTGGGTTTTAAAGGACGGGCGAACATTTGCCTGAGGAAGCATTCATAATCATGTCATTGCGGGGGTAAAGGGGAATGCCAGACGATGTATATATCTCGTACTGGCGTTGTGGGGGTTTGTTGGGTCTCCAGGAAGTAGCTCGACCACAGTATAGGGCGAGACGACCCTCACTATCTTACCAGGAAGACGACTTGATGCTAGCACAAGGTAGGGGTACTGCAGCCCCACACACACACACACAAGTCAGGTTCCACCCAACCACCAGTCCAACCACCCAACCATCCACCCACCCACTATCCATCTCTCCGACCATCCATCAACACACGATAAAATTTTCTACACGTGTAAATCATTTTCCATGGCGACACAAGACTTAATATGGCCGACTGGTAACCATTCCTTCATCAGTGAACAGCTGGAGGTGAGTCAGACCTCAAGTGTATCTCTACTCAATCTCTTTATCTAATTTACGGCTCATTATTGTTATAGTTCAGTGCCTCTATGTACACACTGTATATGTGATCTGTCTTCTATCTCTCAGCTTTCTTTCAGTTATATATACAAGTTTATTGATGTTAAGTAACGAGTGTATGGTAGGTGAGTGAGTGTCGCCTCAACCTACACTCTCAATACATTAAATCATGCTCAAAGGATTCATTAATTATCTATGTATATCTGTTCATGTATAACCAATGCCCCCTCCCTCTCCAGCAAGAAGACTAATATACACTCACACCTCCGAGCAAGTCCACCCGGATACAGGTACACACACCCTTACCCAAGTACACACCCCCCCCCCCCCCACACACACCTGCCTTATTCTGCTGCCCATTCAGCCTTATTCTGTCGCCCACACACCTGTCAGTGAGCCGCCCATTCAGCCTTGTTCTGCCGCCCACACACCTGCCTTACTGTGCCGTCCATACAGCCCTTGTCTACCGCCCACACACCTGCCTTACTGTGCCGCCCATACAGCCTTATTCTATCGCCCACACAGCTGCCTTACTGTGCCGCCCATACAACCCTATTCTACCGCCCACACACCTGCCTTAATGTGCCGCCCATACAACCCTATTCTACCGCCCACACACCTGCTTTACTGTGCCGCCCATACAACCCTATTCTACCGCCCACACACCTGCTTTACTGTGCCGCCCATACATACAGCATTATTGGGCTGCCCACATTCCCAGCCTTATTTTGCCCCCCCCCCCCCCCCCCCCCACACACACACACACACACCAGCCACCGCCCACGGGGAGCAACACACAAGGTCAAGACTGGGGGAGAGGGGGGCGGCGGACCTGGGGAAGAGAATGAAGGAGAGAGAGGGGGAGAAGAAGGAGGGAAGGAAGGAGAGGGGATGGTGGACAGCATCAGCAGCATTGGTGTGTGTGTGTGTGTGTGTGCGTGTGTGTTGTGTGTGTGTGTGTGTGTGTGTGTGTTATGTGTGAGTGTGTGTATGTTTTATTCAGCACCCGTAACTAGTGCCAGTTTCCTTGAAAGGTATTGTGGCTGTATCTGCTTAGTGGCCCGCCTCTCTGCTGGTCCGTGTGTCTGCTGGGCCGTGTGTCTGCTGGGACTTATGTCTGCTGGGCCGTGTTTCTGCTGGGCCGTGTTTCTGCTGGACCGTGTTTCTGCTGGACCGTGTGACTGCTGGGACGTGTGTCTGCTGGGTCATGTGTATGCTGGGCCCTGTCTGCTGGCCAATAAAATCCCACTTGTTCCAATCTGTTATTATCCTAGCAACCGATTTATTTGTCTGATTTATCTTGGTGGCTGTGAAGATACCTAACCAATCACCGTTGTGGGTTGTTAGGTTGAGAAATATTCTTTTTTCTTCTTTCGCAACAGTGATGAGGAAGAGTAACAGACAGACGCTACACACAGGTACACTTAGTGGCGGGAAAAGGTGCGCCGCGGTACGATGCTTAAGAATGGGAACGGAAGTGTGAGAGTGTACAAGGAGGAGCAGGAGTGATGGATGTTCACCTCACTAGTATAATGATCTGCCTTGTACCTCTCTCTCTCTCTCTCTCTCTCTCTCTCTCTCTCTCTCTCTCTCTCTCAACACTCACAGTCAGCAGGCGGTAGTCTGGGGCCGTCAGCTGCTCTACAATGCTTACTGCATTAGCTGACAACTTTACCTGTGGAGAAGAAGGCAAAGGTTAATTAACAGGTATATCATAAAGGCAGTATTGGCAGGGGTTAACCTTACCCAACTTAACACTAACCGAACTTAAAGGCAGCCTAACTTAATGCTATCCTTATATAATTTAACCTAATCTAACCTAACCTACTATAACAAACTATATACTAAGACAACCAAAGTTAAAATAACTTACCCTAACCTAACTTAATATAGCATAACATAACCAAACCTAACCTAACTACAGACGTTCACTTATCAATAAACTTTACATACCCTGTACATAATAATTTTAGGTGGTGTGTGTGTGTGTGTGTGTCAAAATTTGGTAGGGAGGTGCGGGTAGTCTAGTGGATGCTCCGTGCCCCATCACCCAGGCAACTCGTCTACAAGATAACTTTGTCTCCTAACTAGAGAGCGATCGAGTGAGTGAGTGACCAGGTGAGTGAGTGAGTGACGAGGTGAGTGAGTGAGTGAGTAGGTGAGTGAGTGACCAGGTGAATGAGTGAGTGAGTAGGTGAGTGAGTGACCAGGTGAGTGAGTGACTTCCATCCTTCCCTCCTTCATTTTCTCTCTCTCTGTTTCCCTCTCTCTCCTTCCTTCCTGACAGCACCTCTCCTGCCAGTGACTCGCCTCAAGACATACCTCACACCGCAGGGAGAGGATCACCACTACACCTGACTAAAGTACAATGAGTGGGCAATATTATACTCCGATCTTGTCAATGATTGGGATAACCTAACCTAACGACAAGCAAACCTAACCTAACCTAACGACAAGCAAACCTAACCTAACCTAACCACAAGTCAACATAACTGGTGGTGTGGTTTTCTATGATTTACTAAAGATTGGACAGAAGAATCACCAATCACACTACTCCCGGGTGTGATTCAGGGAGCAGGAGGAGGAGGAAGAGAAGTAGTTACAGAAGCAAGTCATATAAACGTTCGCTTTCATCTCTCAGTCCAGAGTTCAAGGTGTGTGTGTGTGTGTAGGGGTGGGTGGGGGGGGGGGGGTACTGGTAATGACACATACATAGGTAGGCACTTCTGAGTGAGGTAGAGGGGGGGGGGGGGGGCAGCGTCCGTGACACGGTTCATTTCGTCAGTATCGGAAGACGTTCTTTCCACCACCGACGTTCACTGCCGCCACTAACCCCCCCCCTTCCTCCCCCGCCGCCAGGTTGCGTTCAGTCAGGCAACTTTCATTCATGCCCGACGACTACTGCTGCTGTGACCTGCTGAGCCACCTGTACCTGAGGCTGTGATGCTGCTGAGGTGCTGCCCTTGTTACTGCTAGGGAGAGCTGTGTCTAGTAGCCTGATACTGTAACTTAGCCTGATACTGTAACTTAGCCTGATACTGGAATATAGCCTAATAATAACATAGTCTGATACTAACGTAGCTTAAAACTGTACAACATAGCCTGACACTGTAACACACCTGACACACCACACCACACACTCCCAGCACTCACCTCAGGTAGGCTTAACAGGTGAGAGTAAGCGAGTGTCACTATCACCTTCCTGACCTTCACCTTGTGCTCTCTCTCTCTCTCTCTCTCTCTCTCTCTCTTCCAGGCATATCTCACATCCTCTCTCATTTGTTCCACCACCTCCTCCCAGATTCCACCACCCCCTGCCATATTTCACCCCTCCCTCCCCCATCCCATATTCCACCCCCCACACCTTAACGTAACAGGACTACAGTAAAGTTGTGAAAGGTTGTTGCTACCAGTAATTATGAAGTGATAAATTAATCCGGATGTACACACACACACACACATCTCACACGCCGCAAGTCATTCAGAGGAGCGGCACTTCACGTCCCTCCATTCATACCTCAGTACTGTACTGCACACCAACACCCAGTAAACAATGGGACACATGTGAGAGAATGACAACCACGCCCTGCCCGGTGCCTCATACCACTGAATATTACGTGTTGATACTCTGACATCAGTACCTACCCGGCACCTCATACCACTGAATATTAGCCTCATACCACTGAATATTACTTGTTGATACTCTGACGTCAGTACCCACCCAGTGCCTCATTCCACTGAATATTACGTGTCGATCCTCCGTTGTCAGTATAGGGTGTTTATAAAGTCCCAATCTATTTCCGTGAAATAAAGGTTTGTATTGATTTTTATTGTAGAATTCCATGAAGATGAAAGTGCAAGAACGTGTGCTGGTGGTAACACTGCGTATTCAAGGAAAGAAATGCAAAAAAAAAGTGAGAAGTTTCAAAGAAAATTTCATAAGCCAGGTCCTACAGACAAGACAATACGCGTAATGTTGAATAAATTCAAATGACCGGGATCTGTTAATGATAGACCAAGATCTGGATGTCCACGTGTCTCAGAAGATGCCGTAATGCAGTACGAAATGAGTATTGTCTTGTCTGTTTAGGAGGACTTCGGCGATATTCTTGCCAGCTACGGAAAGCAGCGAGATCCCACGGTAGTTGCCACAGTCTAACCGGTCTCCCTTGTTCTTATAAATATTGACGATGGTGGCGTCTTTAAGAGCTTGGGGAAAGTGGAGACGGCTGGTATGCAGAGGTTCTCCTGCTTTATACATCCATCCATCCATACATACATACATACATACATACACATACATGTATCCTCTGTAAACAACCCCCCCCCCCCCCACACACACACACTACAGGATATTATTCATCATCATCCCCGGAGAATTAAAATCCTCCGTGTAAATCCAAAATATAATCTTTTTATCCATTACCCGAGGGATTAATTGTAATAAATGGTTCAGGTGCTACCGTGGCCCACCCTACCTGTTGCTGTGGCCCACTTTACCTGTTGCTGTGGCCCACCCTACCTGCTGCTGTGAGCCACCCTACCTGGACTGTGTCAGTGAGGCTAAATATGGTGCCCTGACCTCTTGATCCACACCCAGGGTATACTGGGGCAGGTGGGCACGATGGGGGGGGGGGGCACGGGTAGGTGGTGGGCACGGGTAGGTGGTGGGCACGGGTAGGTGGTGGGCACGGGGAGGAGGTGGGCACGGGGAGGAGGTGGGCACGGGGAGGAGGTAGGGACGGGGTGAAGGTGGGCAAAGGGGGAAGGTGGGCACAAGGGAAGGTGGGCACAGGGGGGTGGCAAATTGTGGGGGCTAGTTGGCACTGAGGGGCGGGTGTAGTGGGTAGGTGGAGGGATGGGTAGTGGGCAGGTGGAGGGACGGGTAGTGGGCAGGTGGAGGGACGGGTAGTGGGCAGGAGGAGGGATGGGTAGTGGGCAGGTGGGCAGGTGGAGGGACGGGTAGTGGGCAGGTGGAGGGATGGGTAGTGGGCAGGTGGAGGGATGGGTAGTGGGCAGGTGGGGGGATGGGTAGTGGGCAGGTGGAGGGACGGGTAGTGGGCAGGTGGAGAGATGGGTAGTGGGCAGGTGGAGGGCCGGGTAGTGGGCAGGTGGAGGGATGGGTAGTGGGCAGGTGGAGGGACGGGTAGTGGGCAGGTGGGGGGATGGGTAGTGGGCAGGTGGAGGGACGGGTAGTGGGCAGGTGGAGGGATGGGTAGTGGGCAGGTGGAGGGACGGGTAGTGGGCAGGTGGAGGGATGGGTAGTGGGCAGGTGGAGGGACGGGTAGTGGGCAGGTGGAGGTATGGGTAGTGGGCAGGTGGAGGGACGGGCTGTGGGCAGGTGGAGAGACGGGTAGTGGGCAGGTGGAGGGATGGGTAGTGGGCAGGTGGGCAGGTGGAGGGACGGGTAGTGGGCAGGTGGAGGGACGGGTAGTGGGCAGGTGGAGGGACGGGTAGTGGGCAGGTGGAGGGACGGGTAGTGGGCAGGTGGAGGGACGGGTAGTGGGCAGGTGGAGGGATGGGTAGTGGGCAGGTGGAGGGACGGGTAGTGGGCAGGTGGAGGGATGGGTAGTGGGCAGGTGGAGGGACGGGTAGTGGGCAGGTGGAGGGACGGGTAGTGGGCAGGTGGAGGGACGGGTAGTGGGCAGGTGGAGGGACGGGTAGTGGGCAGGTGGAGGGACGGGTAGTGGGCAGGTGGAGGGACGGATAGTGGGCAGGTGGAGGGACGGGTAGTGGGCAGGTGGGCAGGTGGAGGGACGGGTAGTGGGAAGGTGGAGGGACGGATAGTGGGCAGGTGGAGGGACGGGTAGTGGGCAGGTGGAGGGACGGGTAGTGGGCAGGTGGAGGGACGGGTAGTGGGCAGGTGGAGGGACGGGCAGGTGGAGGGACGGGCAGGTGGAGGGACGGGCAGGTGGAGGGACGGGCAGGTGGAGGGACGGGCAGGTGGAGGGACGGGCAGGTGGAGGGACGGGTAGTGGGCAGGTGGAGGGATGGGTAGTGGGCAGGTGGAGGGACGGGCAGGTGGGCAGGAGGAGGGATGGGTAGTGGGCAGGTGGAGGGACGGGCAGGTGGAGGGATGGGTAGTGGGCAGGTGGAGGGACGGGCAGGTGGAGGGATGGGTAGTGGGCAGGTGGAAAGGGAAAGGGTGAGTAAGTAAACTAGGAAAGAGACGTTCTTATAACTTTCACAGGTTCCGAGTGAAAGGGAAAGAGTTCACACACACACACACACACACACACACACACACACACACTAATATAAACACACTATATTCGCTCAACAGCACAAACACGCGACCTAAATAACATATGTACACCACACATCCTACACACACACACACTGGTACACAGCGGTACACCCAACACAAGACAGGGACCACTGTACCAATGTGGGCCATAGAGAGCGGGCCACAACCCCCCCCCCCCTCCCCCACAGAGTCTCACCACCCGTCACCCCCAACACACAGCATCACCCCTCACCTCTAACATACACCCTCACTCCTCCACGCAGCCTCACCCCTAACACACATACCATGTTTGGTCAACTCGACAACAAGCTTCGCTGACCATAGCCCCTCCCTGCTCCTACCAGCCCCTCCCAGCTCCTACCAGCCCCTCCCAGCTCCTACCAGTCCCTCGATCCAGGAGAGTTTTGGCGTCGAGTTAATACACTGAAAGGTTGCTGCCGTAACGAGTCATCATATATAACTGACCACGCAGGAAGTAAAATATATGGCGACCAAGACAAAGAACCCATATTGAGGGACATATGGAGGAACATCTTCCGAATCACAAATGAAGAGAACAGGGGATTTGATGATGCCCACGAGGAGCTCGTCCTTGATGAACTCCGGGGCCAGACACACCGCACTCAGCCTTCCCCTGAAATCATATAGGAGGATCTAAGAGTGGACAGCCCACTGTCCAAACCAATCACCTCGGAAGAACTCAAAACAGCCATCTCCAAGACCAAAAATAAAGCCCCTGGCCATTCAGGCATCACCAAGGAGAACCTCAGCCAGCTACTAAGACCACCCCCCATGCGCTCCTCTCAGTCCCAGACCTCCATAAAATATCATGGCGTGAAGGTGTGGAACAACTTACCCCCACACACCCGAGCAAAGACTACGCTCCCTTTAAATCACCCCTTAAAAAAATATCTACTGTCGAAGTATAAATATTTCTTGCAACACTTACTATATTTACAGTACCTGCTTTTATTTTACCATCAAAACCGTTTTATCGGAAATTATCATGTAAATAAATAAGTAATCACCATTGCAATAAACATAATTGCCAACTAGACATAATCCCGACTGTACAACGAATGTTGTACTGCTCCCCCCATTATACTTATGTTTTCAATTCCACTGTAATTTATATATATATATATATATATATATATATATATATATATATATATATATATATATATA
This sequence comes from Homarus gammarus, assembly GCA_958450375.1. Lineage (NCBI taxonomy): Eukaryota > Metazoa > Arthropoda > Malacostraca > Decapoda > Nephropidae > Homarus > Homarus gammarus. Next base: position 551,466 of record CAUDMG010001422.1, on the reverse strand, counting down.
TATATATATATATATGCAAGTAAATCACTGTAGGTGCGCGTGATCTAGGTATATGCTGATAACCACCAGGAAAGAAGAAAACACGAAGTTCCCAAGCGCTTTCGTGTAATTCACATCTTCAGGGGTGAGTACAGACTAGTCTGTACTCACCCCTGAAGATGTGAATTACACGAAAGCGCTTGGGAACTTCGTGTTTTCTTCTTTCCTGGTGGTTATCAGCATTATATATATATATATATATATATATATATATATATATATATATATATATATATATATATTGAAGTGATAACCGTGGTAACATTATGAGGTGTTCTTATTACCACCATGCTATTGTACTATTCCACATGATACTAAATGCTACATCATACTTCCTTGAGATAAATGCATAGTATATATCAGGTGCCTCAAAGAGAGCTCAGGTTCTCAACTGGCTCTGTATCTGTATTTTTCTGGCAAAATAAACTGTTTCAATTCAACATAAACAACCCGGCCATGGAGAGACTGAGACCACAATGAATGTTTGCCTGGCCTCGGGTTACTTCCCAACTAAATTCAAAGAGGCCATTATTACCCTAACACCAAAACAAGGAAAGAACCCCGCCGTCCCACTAAACTACAGACCGATCTCCCTCCTCGAAGTGCCTGGAAAAATCCTTGGAAAAATCATCAATAACCGTCTGAGAAATCACCTGGAAACAACAAACAGAGTTAACTGCAGACAATTCGGGTTCAGGAAAGGGAAGTCCACCACAACAGCGATAGCCCTAGCATGTGAAAACATAGCCAGAGCCGCGGCGAGTGGTAGACAATGTAACCTGACTCTCCGGGATGTAGCGAAGACATTTGACAAAGTCTGGCACGATGGTCTAAAATATTAGCTCCTCTAACTCGGACTTCCCACCAACATTGAAAAGTTGTTTGCAACTTTCTTGACGGCAGAAATGCCAGACTGAGGGTAGAACAACACACAGGAGAGACCTTCCCACTCATGAGCGGAGTCCCTCAGGGGAGCGTCCTCTCTCCCACCCTATATATTATCTACACAAGTGACACCCCGCCTCCCACTAAAATAGGTAACGAAGATATTATGTATGCAGATGACATCACTCAAATAACAAAATACCAAGGAAAATCGCGAGCGTTACAGGTCGACAACACCAGGCGGGAATTAGAAAGGGTAAATAATTACGAAAAACAATGGAAATCCAAACCAGTCTCCCGAAATTCACAGTGATACCCTTAAGCACAAGGAAAACCCATCCATACGTAACCAATAATGCCCAGATAGAATACAAAAGCAGAGGCACCCTCCTGGGCCTGCATATGTCCACACCAGGAAGGAAAAGGCAAGAAGAGAGCTGAGAAAACTATACCGCTTTAAAGCGCTTCCTGAGAAAATAAAACTCCGCCTGGTGACATCATTTATCACACCGATATTAACTTACCCAGCAATACCTCTTCATACTATGAGCACCACTCAAATATTAAAATTACAGGTGGTCCAAAATGAAGCCTTAAGATTCATCACAGGTGAAAGATACCCCTTCACCAGAACCACAGCCGAGATACATAGAGACCTGAGAATAAAACCCATCAACCAGCAGCTCCACACCCTGGCCAGCAGAGTCTGGCAAAAGATAGAACGATCAGAGCAAGAACTCCTTGAAACACTCCCACCAGATAACGACAACAACCATACATGCTTCCCAAAAAGTTACCAAATCTCAAAAGGTCCATTACCACCCCCGATCTACACGGCCAGGCAATAGACAACCTACCTAGACCAGCATCCGCCAGTAGGGTCGGCGGAATATGAAATAAGGTCCTTAAAACACCCATATATGGGACAGGGTAGGATGTCTAGTGCTTGTACCGACAGACAATAACTAACCCATGAGACAACCCTAACACACCATTAGCTTAGCTAGGCGCCCAGCCCGTCCTCTCTTACCTCCTCCTAAATTTCTTCAATTTCCGTAACTATAACTTCCTTCCCCCACCTCTAATCTTCTTTCACCCCTCCTTTCTCTACAAAAAAAGCTCCTACCAGCCCCTCCCAGCTCCTACCAGCCCCTACCAGCTCCTCCCAGCTACTCCCAGCCCCTCCCATTCCCCCCAGTCTTTCCCATGCCCTCCCAGCTCCTACCAGTCTGGCCCTGGTAACCATTTGTTGTTGCTGCAGACTTAATAATAATAATAATAATAATTATTGCTGACAGTGATTAGCAATTGACTATTATTTTTGGCATGGGTGTCGGCGTGGGTGTAGCTGGGATAGGTGTAGCAGGTGTAGGTGTAGCAGGGGGTGTAGGTGTAGCAGGGGTGTAGGTGTAGCAGGGGGTGTAGGAGTAGCAGGGGTTGTAGGTGTAGCAGGGGTTGCAGGTGTAGCAGGGGGTGTAGGTGTAGCAGGGGGTGTAGGTGTAGCAGGGGGTGTAGGTGTAGCAGGGGTGTAGGTGTAGCAGGGGGTGTAGGTGTAGCAGGGGTGTAGGTGTAACAGGGGGTGTAGGTGTAGCAGGGGTGTAGGTGTAGCATGGGGTGTAGGTGTAGCAGGAGGTGTGAGTCACTACACTGTATATGGTCACCTCTCAACTTCGTATTAGTATTGTGGGCCAGACCCTTAGACCTCTCTCCATCCCCCACCCCTTACCTCACTCTACCCCTTACCTCCCTTTACAATGTGTATTTGCTCGAAACAAGGCTAATAAAGGTTCGTACAAAGGAGTGTTAGTTACAAGACTGGCGAGGTCATCCTAAGACTATATCTTGCGCTTGTGAGACCTCACTTGGATTACGCACTGCGTAATACGCAGTTCAATTCTGGTCACCGTATTACAGAATGGATATAGAATCCCAAGAAATAATTCAGAGGAGAACGACAAGACTAATCCCAGGCATTAGGTTAAAGCATCTTAATTTGCACTCCCTCGAGAGACGTTGAGTGAGGGGCGATATGATCGAGGTGTAGAAATGAAAATCAGGGTTAAACAAAAGTGATATAACAAAGGGTACTTAAATTATCCAGTCAGGAGCGAACTCGTAGTAATGGCTTTAAATTAGACAAATTTAGATTTAGGCGCGAGATAGAGTAGTGGATGAGTGGAACAAGATACCAAACATCATCATTAACTTGAACACGCTGGATAGCTTCAAACATAGGTTGGGTGGGTATATGAGCAATAGGAGTTGGGTGTAAACGGGACTGCCCAGTATGGGCCAATAGCCCCGCTGCAGCTTCCTCCATTCTTATGTTCTTATGTTCCCCTTACCTCCCTCTACCCCTTACCTCCCTCTACCCCTTACCTCCCTCTACCCCTTACCTCCCTCTACCCCTTACCTCCCTCTACCCCATACCTCCCTCTACCCCATACCTCCCTCTACCCCTTACCTCCCTCTACCGCTTACCTGCCTCTACCTCTTACCACTTACCTCTCTCTACCCCTTAGCCCCCTCTACCCCTTACCTGCCTCCACCTCTTACCACTTACCTCTCTCTACCCCTTACCTCCCTCTACCCTTACCTCCCTCTACTCCTTACCCCCTTGTACCCCTTACCTCCCTCTACCCCTTATCTCCCCCTACCCCCTTAACATTTCCACTCCCCTTTACGTATAAATCCCCCCTCTACCCTTACATTATGGCCCCTTTCTCTCCACCCCCCCCCCCCCCCCCATCCACCCGAGATCCTCCTCTCTTCTGTCACAGGTGTCACCAGGAAGAGGGACTCACCTGTAGTCACCTGTAATCCCTGTTTAGTAAACAAACCGCAACGTCACCAAAATCCCTCACATCTCCCAGAAACTCCTCCAGATACCAAGGTAACACTGTACCATAGTATAAGATATAACTGTACCATAGTATAAGATAATACTGTACCATAGTATAAGATAATACTGTACCATAGTATAAGGTACCACAGTATAAGATAACACTGTACCACAGTATAAGATAACACTGTACCATAGTATAAGGTACCACAGTATAGGATAACACTGTACCATAGTATAAGGTACCACAGTATAGGATAACACTGTACCATAGTATAAGGTACCACAGTATAAGATAACACTGTACCATAGTATAAGGTACCACAGTATAAGATAATACTGTACCATAGTATAAGGTACCACAGTATAAGATAACACGGTACCATAGTATAAGGTACCACAGTATAGGATAATACTGTACCATAGTATAAGGTACCACAGTATAAGATAACACTGAACCATAGTATAAGGTACCACAGTATATGATAACACTGTACCATAGTATAAGGTACCACAGTATAAGATAATACTGTACCATAGTATAAGGTACCACAGTATAAGATAACACTGTACCATAGTATAAGGTACCACAGTATAGGATAAAACTGTACCATAGTATAAGGTACCACAGTATAAGATAATACTGTACCATAGTATAAGGTACCACAGTATAGGATAACACTGTACCATAGTATAAGGTACCACAGTATAAGATAATGCTGTACCATAGTATAAGGTACCACAGTATAAGATAACACTGTACCATAGTATAAGGTACCACAGTATAGGATAACACTGTACCATAGTATAAGGTACCACAGTATAAGATAACACTGTACCATAGTATAAGGTACCATAGTATAGGATAACACTGTACCATAGTATAAGGTACCACAGTATAGGATAACACTGTACCATAGTATAAGGTACCACAGTATAAGATAACACTGTACCATAGTATAAGGTACCACAGTATAAGATAACACTGTACCATAGTATAAGGTACCACAGTATAGGATAACACTGTACCATAGTATAAGGTACCACAGTATAGGATAACACTGTACCATAGTATAAGGTACCACAGTATAAGATAACACTGTACCATAGTATAAGGTACCACAGTATAAGATAACATTGTACCATAGTATAAGGTACCACAGTATAGGATAACACTGTACCATAGTATAAGGTACCACAGTATAAGATAACACTGTACCATAGTATAAGGTACCACAGTACAAGATAACACTGTACCATAGTATAAGGTACCACAGTACAAGATAACACTGTACCATAGTATAAGGTACCACAGTATAAGATAACACTGTACAATAGTATAAGGTACCACAGTATAAGATAACACTGTACCATAGTATAAGGTACCACAGTATAAGATAACACTGTACCATAGTATAAGGTACCACAGTACAAGATAACACTGTACCATAGTATAAGGTACCACAGTACAAGATAACACTGTACCATAGTATAAGGTACCACAGTATAAGATAACACTGTACCATAGTATAAGGTACCACAGTATAAGATAACACTGTACCATAGTATAAGGTACCACAGTATAAGATAACACTGTACCATAGTATACGGTACCATAGTATAAGATAACACTGTACCATAGTATAAGGTACCACAGTATAAGATAACACTGTACCATAGTATAAGGTACCACAGTATAAGATAACACTGCACCATAGTATAAGGTACCACAGTATAAGATAACACTGTACCATAGTATAAGGTAACACTACCATAGTATAAGGTACCACAGTATAGGATAACACTGTACCATAGTATAAGGTACCACAGTATAAGATAACACTGTACCATAGTATAAGGTACCACAGTATAAGATAACACTGTACCATAGTATAAGGTACCACGGTATAAGATAACACTGTACCATAGTATAAGGTACCACGGTATAAGATAACACTGTACCATAGTATAAGGTACCACAGTATAGGATAACACTGTACCATAGTATAAGGTAACACAGTATAAGATAATACTGTACCATAGTATAAGGTAACACTACCATAGTATAAGGTACCACAGTATAGGATAACACTGTACCATAGTATAAGGTACCACAGTATAAGATAACACTGTACCATAGTATAAGGTACCACAGTATAAGATAACACTGTACCATAGTATAAGGTACCACAGTACAAGATAACACTGTACCATAGTATAAGGTACCACAGTATAAGATAACACTGTACCATAGTATAAGGTACCACAGTATAAGATAACACTGTACCATAGTATAAGGTACCACGGTATAAGATAACACTGTACCATAGTATAAGGTACCACAGTATAGGATAACACTGTACCATAGTATAAGGTAACACAGTATAAGATAATACTGTACCATAGTATAAGGTAACACTACCATAGTATAAGGTACCACAGTATAGGATAACACTGTACCATAGTATAAGGTACCACAGTATAAGATAACACTGTACCATAGTATAAGGTACCACAGTATAAGATAACACTGTACCATAGTATAAGGTACCACAGTATAGGATAACACTGTACCATAGTATAAGGTACCACAGTATAGGATAACACTGTACCATAGTATAAGGTACCATAGTATAAGATAACACTGTACCATAGTATAAGGTACCACAGTATAAGATAACACTGTACCATAGTATAAGGTACCACAGTATAGGATAACACTGTACCATAGTATAAGGTAACACAGTATAAGATAATACTGTACCATAGTATAAGGTACCATAGTACAAGATAACACTGTACCATAGTATAAGGTACCACAGTATAAGATAATACTGTACCATAGTATAAGGTACCACAGTATAAGATAACACTGTACCATAGTATAAGGTACCATAGTATAAGATAACACTGCACCATAGTATAAGGTACCACGGTATAAGATAACACTGCACCATAGTATAAGGTAACACTACCATAGTATAAGGTACCACAGTATAGGATAACACTGTACCATAGTATAAGGTACCACAGTAACACGCTCAGTTTTACAGTATATTTTTCTACATCAATTGAATCGTTAATTAAATACGATCTGCGTGTGTGTGTGTGTGTGTGCACGTCGGTCATAACCTCCCGCACGCTCTACGTGCCAGAGCTAACGTTGAGGAAGACTGAGGGGGGGAAGGAGGTGTGAGAGGGAGGTGGGATGAGGTGTGAGAGGGAGGGCAGGAGCAGTGAGAGGGAGGGGGAGGAGGAGTGAGGGAGGGAGAGGTGTGAGTGGGAGGGGAGGAGCAGTGGGAGGGAGGGAGAGGAGGAGTGAGAGGGAGGTAGAGGAGGTGTGAGAGGGAGGGAGAGGAGAGTGAGAATGAGGGGGAGGAGGTGTGAGAGGGAGGGAGAGGAGGAGTGAGAGGGAGGTGGGATGAGGAGTGAGAGGGAGGTGGGATGAGGTGTGAGATGGAGGGGGAGGAGCAGTGAGTAGGGAGGGGGAGGAGGTGTGAGAGGGAGGGAAAGGAGGAGTGAGAGGGAGGTAGAGGAGGTGTGAGAGGGAGGGAGAGGAGGAGTGAGAGGGAGGGAGAGGAGGAGTGAGAGGGAGGGAGAGGAGGAGTGAGGAAGGGGAGTGTGGGGGAGGAAGGGGGTAAGGAGAGTGTGGGGAAGGAAAGGGGTGTGTGGGGGAGGAAGGGGGGTGTGGGGGAGGAAGGGGAGTGTGTGGGAAGGAAGAGGGTATGGAGGAGGAAGGGGAGTGTGTGGGAAGGAAGGGGGGTGGTGGAGGAAGGGGGGTGTGGGGGAGGAAGGGGGTGTGGGGGAGGATGGAGGGTGTGGGGGAGGAAAGGGGTGTGTGGGGGAGGAAGGGGGGTGTGGAGGAAGGGGGGTGTGGGGGAGGAAGGGGGGTGTGGGGGAGGAAGGGGGGTGTGGGGGAGGATGGAGGGTGTGGGGGAGGAAGGGGAGTGTGTGGGAAGGAAGGGGGCATGGAGGAGGAAGGGGGGTGTGGAGGAGGAAGGGGGTTGGGGAGGAAGGGGGTATGGAGGAGGAAGGGGGATGGGGGAGGAAGGGGGGTGTGGAGGAGGAAGGGGGGTGTGGGGGAGGAAGGGGGGTGTGGGGGAGGAAGGGGGGTGTGGAGGAGGAAGGGGGGTGTGGAGGAGGAAGGGGGGTGTGGAGGAGGAAGGGGGGTGTGGAGGAGGAAGGGGGTATGGAGGAGGAAGGGGGAGGAGGAAGGGGGGTGTGGAGGAAGGGGGGTGTGGGGGAGGAAGGGGGATGGGGGAGGAAGGGGGATGGGGGAGGAAGGGGGGTGTGGGAAGGAGGGGGGTGGGGGAGGAAGGGGGGGGCGCCACATATGGACAAAACCTTATTAGCAAGAAGCATCTTCCTGGACAAAATGGAAACATAAGTGGACAAAGAGAGAGAGAGAGAGAGAGAGAGAGAGAGAGAGAGAGAGTATGGCAGGTATAATATTACCTGTGTGGTCGGCGGCCAATATTGACTTCCACCTCCACCAGCCAGCCACCCACTGACCTGACCTCCTACCCCACCCCCCTGCCTCAGCCATGCCTTCTGATGTCTTGTTTTGTTCCTCCTCTTCCTTCTCCTTCTCCCTCTCCTTCTCTTCTTCCCCCTTCCTTCCTCCAATCTTCCTCTCTTAACGAAACTCTTAATGTGAGAGACTTCAAAGATCACCTCGTTTACTCTCTCTCTCTCTCTCTCTCTCTCTCTCTCTCTCTCTCTCTCCTCTACACATATTTAATGTAATTATCCAAGGTGACAGGTGGTGTTACTGTTACCTAATTAACCAAGGTGATAGGTGGTGTTACTGTTACCTAATTAACCAAGGTGACAGGTGTGTTACTGCTACCTAATTAACCAAGGTGATAGGTGGTGTTACTGTTACCTAATTAACCAAGGTGACAGGTGTGTTACTGCTAATTAATTGACCAAGGTGACAGGTGTTATGTTTAATAACTATTTACTACTGAAAATGTTAATGTTAATTTAGTGTCTGTTTATGTATGTTGATAGTTGTAGTGGTGGTAGATTAATAGTTGTAGTGGTGATAGATTGATAGTTGTAGTGGTGGTAGATTGATAGTTGTAGTGGTGGTAGATTGATAGTTGTAGTGGTGGTAGATTGATAGTTGTAGTGGTGGTAGATTGATAGTTGTAGTGGTGGTAGATTGATAGTTGTAGTGGTGGTAGATTGATAGGTGTAGTGGTGGTAGATTGATAGTTGTAGTGGTGATAGATTGATAGTTGTAGTGGTGATAGATTGATAGTTGTAGTGGTGATAGATTGATAGTTGTAGTGGTGATAGATTGATAGTTGTAGTGGTGATAGATTGATAGTTGTAGTGGTGATAGATTGATAGTTGTCGAATAAAATTGTATTGTGGGAATAATGAATTGAGGAAGGGAGGGAGGGAGGGAGGCCTGAAGGAGGGAGGGAGGGGGATACAGAAGTAGGTGGGGGGGTTGAAGGAGGGAGGGAGGGACTGAAGGAGGGAGGGGGAGACTGAAGGAGAGACGGGGAGGCTGACCTCAATATCCTACGGGGCGAGACGTATCCTACCAAGGAAGGAGTGACAGTGTAGTGAGGCAGAAGGTCCTGGGAGAGAGAGAGGTGGGGGGAGCAACAGTGGTAGAGGTCGCCTAGGTGAGCAGTACAGTGGTTGGTGAAGGTCACCACCAAGGGCTCTAAGTCACCTTATACTGTGGTGATGACAACACCTGTACAGAGGTCAACAGGTGACAAGTTCCCACCAACACAGATAAACAGTAAATACACCAAGAAATACAGTAATGTTTTTAGTCTTGACATAACCTTGACATTCACGACACAGCCTTGACAATCATGACAGCCTTGACACAGCCTTGGCATTCATGACACAACCTTGACACAGCCTTGAAATTCATGACACAGCCTTACCGGTCATGACACAGCCTTAACATTCATGACACAGCCTTGACAATCATGACAGCCTTGACACAGCCTTGGCATTCATGACACAACCTTGACACAGCCTTGAAATTCATGACACAGCCTGGACACAGCCTGGACTAAGCCTTTACACAGCCTTGGCGGTCATGACACAGTCTTTACAAATTATTTGCACCTGTTACTGTCAACAGTGACAGGTGTGGTGATGACTTCACCTGTGTCCAGGATCCCCCCCCCCCACCAACACTTACCGTGGGGTGTTGTGTCCTCACAGCACAGCGTCAACAACAACAAGTACCAACCTCTGGAAGGAGAAAATAATCATTATTAGTAAAGTCTTTAATACTGTACAGGTATACTTCTACAGGTTCACTGATTTATTGCATAACTCTATGATAATATACAACACGTATACATGATAACTGATACATAGTGCGGTAAATCTTTATGGTAATTAATACAACAAGTCATTAATACAGGTCAATTACCCCAATAATCTTCTTTATTATTTTAAACTTAACTGTAGTTTAATTTTCATACTTATTGAGCTTAAAGTTAACACCACCAGTGACGGTTAACACCACCAGTGACGGTTAACACCACCAGTGACGGTTAATACCACCAGTGACGGTTAACACCACCAGTGACGGTTTACACCACCAGTGACAGTTAACACCACCAGTGACAGTTAACACCACCAGTGACGGTTAACACCACCAGTGACAGTTAACTTTGTCAACTTCAATTGTTTTATTGTTAATTGTAATGTTAATTTATCGTTAAATATATTAGTAATGTATTGTGTACATTACTGTGTTTTTATTGACAATATATTGTTAATTTATTAAAATATATTTACGCGTATGTTTGTTATGTTGTGACAACAGTTTATGTGCCGTAACACTCTGTTAACAAGTATAATGAATGAGATGCTCTTGTGTGTCACCGCCAGCTGTGTTATCACAGCTGTTGGGGGTGTTGTCACGTGATGTAACAGGTGCTGTAAGTGTTGTCACGTGTCCTCTGTCAAGTGTACGCAACCTGTCACTTCTGACATGACACACCATGTCACCTGACTGTAACCTAACCGAACGCTAACTTAACCTGACTCTAAATTAACCTAACTCTAACAACCTAACCTGATGCTAACTTAACCTAGCCTAACCTAACTATTACCTAAAACAAACAAGCGCGCACACACACACACACACACACACGCACACACACACACACGTGTCTATGTCATCTTTTACAATTATTCAATAAGAGGAAATATCATTTTAACACCTTAGTTAGGTTAGGTTAGGTTAATCTTTCGGTGAAATAAACTGGTGTGTAGATTCTTCAGATGATCCTCTTAATGTGTTGTAATATATCTTGTTTAGGGGAAATATTACCGTAAGAACCTTTATGAAAACATCTTTGTATCGCCACTTTAGTGAACCAGATACAGGCGGTCTTATGTCATCAGTTAGGAGGAAAAAGATGAACACGGAGTCTTTCAGGATGAGAACCTTGAACCAAGCCCGGCGTCCACTTGACACCTACAACAAGAACCTCCGTTTTCTGTAAGGTTTCCGGCCGACGTAGGGAAAACTACTCCAGTCGGCGAGGAACCTAACTTTCTATGAATACTTTCTCGGCGTGACTTGTTAAGGCGGCCATAAAATTGTGTCTGGTAGCGCGAAAGGGTCACCCAGACAGGTGTGTGGCTCATTAACATGGACGAGACACTTAGGTGAGATGTTGCCACGGTGACAAGGTTTTGTACTGTTGTTGCAGGCAGATAATGTTGTGATCTCTCTCTCTCTCTCTCTCTCTCTCTCTCTCTCTCTCTCTCTCTCTCTCTCTCTCTCTCTCCTTTTCGTGTACGTTTCTGTCTCTGTCTCCTACTCCCTCCTTTCTCTCCTTCTCTTTAGTTCTCTCTCTATTCTAAAGTCAACGTGTGTGTGTGTCTCTCTAATACTCTTATCACTTTTTCTTTGTCTCACTCTCTCTCACTCTCTCCCCCCAGTCTTCCTACACATCTCCTGCTTGACCTCTCCCCAGCAACACAAGGAGGGAGGCTGACTCTACCCCTGCCCTGCCCACCAGTCGCCCCCCTTGCCCCAGACACATGAATACTTGCCCCCCCACCTTGCATCCCCTCCTGCCCTACCACCATTACTATCCCTTGCCCCACCACCACCACCCCCTCCTTCACTTGCCCCACCACTAACCCCTTTCCTACCCCTCCACCCTGCCCCACCACACCCCCTCCCGTCATCCTGCCACACCACCCCCCCCCTCTCAACCCTGGTGTCCCGCAAGAGCAGTGAAACTTTCATTGCCTTACAAGTCCTTGTGGCCGACCTGCCTCCACCACTACGCCCCTCCCTCCGTCCGTCCGTCCCTCCCTCCGCCTGAGTGTCTGGTCGTCAGATCGCCAGGTCACTCGCTCTAAGGATTACTCACTTGTTACCTAGGTCACTCACTCGCCATGTTACTCCCTCCCTAGGTCAATCGCCAGGTCACTCATTCGTTGCTGGGGTCATTCCCATGCCAGGTCACTCACTTGCCAGGTCACTTACTCGCCAGGTCACTCACTCGCCAGGTATCCCACTTGCCAGATCGCTCAAGAAGGCGGCTAATGTCTGTCCGTGAGCCAAAGCTATTACCCAGAACCGATCCCGAATTCCTGTTCATCGAGGTAAAAGTTGAGCTTGACCGAGGGTATTTAGTTTAGTTTAGTTTAGTTAGGTTAAGTTAGGTTAGGTTAAGTTAGGTTAAAATCAAATTAATGTAGGTTATGATTAATCAGTTTAAGTTAGAATAGATAAGTTATGCTAGACTACGTTATGTCAGGTTAAGTTATGTCAGGTTAAGTTATGTCAAGTTAAGTTATGTTGATTGATATTCTGGGTCCGGGTCCTGGCGGGTCTCTCAGCGGGTAAGTTAACAGACCGGGGAACAAGTTTGTGTATAAAGTGCCTTATATGTAAACTCGTAAGGCAGGGTGATATGTGGAGTATGTGTGGGTGGAGGAGTGTGTGGGTGGTGAAGGGAGGAGAAGGCGTGTATGAGTGGAGAAAGGTGAAGGAGTGTAATAATAATAATAATAATAATAATAATAATAATAATAATAATAATAATAATAATAATAATTAACGGTTTGTTGAGAGAGCATGGCAACCAGAAGGCTGAAAATATACAGTTACGTAATAGATGAATGGGTCACTTGATTGACAAATAATATACAAGTAACATAAGTGATACAAATATGATATATAATAACTAGGTGGGGAGAAGCTCAAACTACAAGGCATTTCAACATAGTGACAGTGCAAAAAGGTGAGATTGACTGGGAGTGAATACACTGGTTGACTATTAGTTGATAATTTTTACAATGGTTGGGACTGGGCTGCTCTTAAAGCGATCAGTGCGTGCTCGTATGGGCTGGATATGGTTGTGGTTTCGAACAGCAATTCACGGTGTGTGGGTGGAGGTGTGTGGGTGATTAATGGTGAAGAAGAATGTGAGAGTGTGTAGGAGTGGTGAAATGAGGAGAGGGTGTGTGTGGGTGGAGGAATGTGTGGGTGGTGGTGGTGTGGCGGTTTGTGGGTAGATGGGAGTGTAAAGTTATGGGAGGGATAGGGTACATGTTGATGGGGAAGGGGGGTGTGGGTATACTTGTACCAGCACCTACACCTGCACCCACACCCACACTAGTACCCACACCTGTCCCTGTCTTCACTAGCGCACCAATATGAAAGATGAAGTGTAAGCAATGGGACCAAGAAGCGACCTGAGGGATGAATCTATGATGGCAACAGTGATGATGCAGCGGGAATTAACCAACAGTGGGATGCAACAGGTGTACAACAGGTAGTGAGCAAGTATACAACAGGTGTACAACAGGTAGTGGAGAAGTATACAACAGGTGTACAACAGGTTTTTCCTGTACATGGTGTTCTGAGGGCGGAATGTACATGTGGGCGGGCATGTGGGCAGGGGAGGGTCCCAGAGTTCAGTGGCTGGGAGGGGGGGTGGAGGTGGTGTGTGGGCGGATGAACAAACTTGGGGGGAAAGAGAGAGGTAGTGTGGGCGTGAGAGAGAAAGAAAGAGATAGTGTGGGCGTGAGAGAGAAAGAAAGAGATAGTGTGGGCGTGAGAGGAAAAGAGAGAGGTAGTGTGGGCGTGAGAGAGAAAGAAAGAGATAGTGTGGGCGTGCGAGGGAAAGAGAGAGGTAGTGTGGGCGTGAGAGAGAAAGAACGAGATAGTGTGGGCGTGAGAGGGAAAGAGAGAGGTAGTGTGGGCGTGACAGAGAAAGAAAGAGATAGTGTGGGCGTGAGAGGGAAAGGGAGAGGTAGTGTGGGCGTGAGATAGAAAGAGAGAGGTAATGAGGGCGTGAGAGGGAAAGAGAGAGGTAGTGTGGGCGTGAGAGAGGTAGTGAGGGCGTGAGGGCGTGTGTAGGTCAGTGTCTTGTCAACCATAACGAAGCTCTTATATAAATGCAGTGTGTGTGTGTGTGTGTGTTACCAGTGCGAGTTATGATAAAATAGCCATAATTAAACTGTCCAGGTACTATATAAACTGTCCAGGTACTATATAAACTGTCCTGGTACTATGTAAACTGTCCTGGTTCTGTAAAAACTGTCCAGGTACTATATAAACTGTCCAGGCACTATATAAACGGTCCAGGTACTATATAAACTGTCCAGGTATTATATAAACTGTCCTGGTACTATATAAACTGTCCAGGTACTATATAAACTGTCCAGGTACTATATAAACTGTCCTGGTACTATATAAACTGTCCAGGTACTACATAAACTGTCCAGGTATTATATAAACTGTCCAGGTACTATATAAACTGTCCAGGTACTATATAAACTGTCCAGGTACTATATAAACTGTCCAGGTACTAGATAAACTGGTCAGGTACTATATAAACTGTCCAGGTACTATATAAACTTCTGCCTACGTCGTAATTACCATCAACATTACAACCACCATTACCACTACCACTATAACCATCACCACCATTACTACTAACTACCACCACCACCACCACCAACCAACATCACCAATACTAACACCACCATCATCATCACCACCACTACTACTACCACTACCACCACTACCACCACCACCAGCACTACCACTACCACCATCCTGAGGTGAACACAACAGGCTGGTGTCGACTTACCTGGTCACAAAAAGAAAAAAATTAACAGGTAAGATTCGAGGTGATGAACCACAAGTGTTGGCTTACCTCTGTGTGTGTGTGTGTGTGTGTGTGGTAGGTGTGTGTGTGTGTGCGTGTGTGAGGTGTGTGTGTGTTAGGCTAAGTGACACACACATAAACATGCCCTCACACGCCCAGTTAACAGAAAACTATTTACATCAACAACAATCTGAGAATTTATATTTAAGTCATAGAGAAAATATTCAGCTCTCACATCTAACAGTTAAGGGGGTATTATTTATCGCAAGAGGGACTGGGAATGTGGTTAGGGGTCAAAGGTCACACCGCTTAGTTATCTGAGGTTATTAACTAACACAACAATTAAAGACAATTAGTCCAATAACCTTGCCACAGAGAGAGAGAGAGAGAGAGAGAGAGAGAGAGAGAGAGAGAGAGAATTTTCGATGTAATTTTGTAAACCATCTGTTGAATAGCAGGTTAAGTGTACCAGTTAGATACATCCTCACACCACCAGTTAGATACATCCTCACACCACCAGTTAGATACAGCAAACAGTCAATTTTCGCTGTATAACATCTATGTTCGGTGTAATGAACTGCGAGCGGACGTGTTACCAAAGCCATCAGGTAACAATGCTATGCTGTGTATGGGTGACTTTAACTCTCGTCACACTGTCCTCGGTGATGTCCAGTGTAACTCTAATGGGAGGGTGTTCGTGAATTACATCAATAATCATAATATCACTGTATACGACACAGACAAAGTGACACATCTGATGGGGGGCAGACCTGATTATGTGATTGGGTATAACCTAATAGACAGTAATGTCAAGGTTAAGGTCATCTGAGACCACCTAGTCAGTGATCATTATGCAATACTTAATGAGTACACTGTTGCTGATGTCAAGTGTGAATCCCATCCTAAGCTCAGACTTAACATCACAGATAATCTTAAACTGCACTTCAAGGCCTACATCCACGATGGTATGCTGGATATACACCTGGGTCAGTGGATGAATTTTGCTGTGATCTTGTAAATGTCATTACCACATATTATACCACCTGGGTTAAGTCAAGGAGGAAGGGGGGCAGCACTAAACCACCTCTGTGGACACATGACCCCATCCTCACCAAAGAAGGAGAGAAGGTAGAACAGCTTGCCAACACTTATAAGCAAAATAAAACTAGTGATAACCTTTTGGCATTCCTCAAAGCTAACAGAGAATTTCGTGAATTCAAAGGTCAGGTGAGAAACACCTATTGGGAACAATTCTTACAGGGGATTAATAGAACAACCACTCTAGCAGAAGTGTGGAACAAAATTAGAGCCATTACCAAGTCACCCACCCCAGTCCAGCTTCATCACAGCCCTGCAGAATATGCTGACATGCTATTAGACCAATGGTCTAGTGTGTCACGAATCACTTCCCTGCCTCCTGACGTACAGCAATATCTTAAAACCACACACATTAATAGGGGTTTCAATATTGAAATAGCCTATTCCTCACCAGACCTTACCGACCAGTTTCCTATAACGCACCACGAACTAACAACAGCACTAATAAAAGGTGAGTCATCCTCCCCTGGTGAGGATGGCATAACCTATAACACCCTGAGATTGTTGAATGAGATCCCTAACCATCCACTGCTTGACCTGTATCAAATGAGCCTTACACAGGGTATTCTGATTAAGACATGGACTCATGGAAACATAGTACCAATCCCTAAAGTTAATTCTCCAAACTTCAGGCCAATTTCACTCATATCCTGTATGTGTAAAGTCCTTGAAAGAGTTGTTCTCAACCGTCTCATGTTTCAAGTCAAAGACAAACTGGTCCCTAATCTGTACGGGTTCATGCCCGGGCGTAGCACACAGACATGCTTTGTAGAATATCTTGTTCACTCAAAAGATAAGACACAAACAGCCTTCATAGACCTTAAATCAGCCTTTGATGTAGCGAATAGAGACATTATACTTGAGCAACTAACTAATTTTGGCGTCCAAGGTAACCTCCTGACATGGATAAAGGGTTATCTGTCCAACAGGTATGCCAGTGTTCTGTTTAGGGAGTAAAAAGTGCCAGAATGAGATCATTTGAGCTTGGCACGCCTCAGGGAGGAGTGTCAAGTCCTATGCTCTCTAATATACTGATGCACAAGCTTATTGATGGCATTCCATTCCTATAAATATCTTGGAATTTGTGTGAATGATGCAAACTTTGTCAGCAACCTTCGTGCCAAACCCTTGTTGGCAAGGGCTATGGAATTAACATCACCTATGCTCTTACTTTCTATCTTCACTTCATTCGTTCTGTAGTTGACTATCATGCTCTCCATATTGTGACTATCCCGCCTAAACAACTCAACAGCCTTGAGGTAGTGCAAAATGAAGCCATGCGCATCATTCTAAGTTGCCCAAAATCAACCAGAATTGTAAACGTGAAGAAAGAGCTCGGACTGCCATCCCTATCTGAGAGGATAGCTCTACTCAATACCATGTTTTGTGTCAAAATTTGAAGAACAATAGTCCCCAAACTACAGCTCATTTCTGAGTTGATGTTCTATCTAAGTAATCCAGACTATCTCGCTAACCTTCCACAAAAGACTCTCTTTGGGGCGTGGCTTCATAAAAGTGTTGCAGATCTCTTGAAACTGAATGTCCCAATCACCCCAGACGAACCTATAAATGCCATTCCTTCTTGGCTGGACATATCAGTTCCTATTAATTACACTCCTGTTGGTAGTAAGCAAATGTTAAACACCGATGTGGTGAGATGTGTCACACTAGAAACTATTAACAGACACATAGAGAGTATTAAATCAAGTGAATGTTATGCTTTTACTGATGGTTCTGTGCAGACAAACACAGGTAGAACAGGCTGTGCAATTGTAATATATAAAGAAAAAGAGATGATAGTGTCAAACAAGCAAAGGCTGAACAACTGGGCCAGCACAACACAAACTGAACTAACTGGAATCTACTTAGCCACAGACACCTTAAAGAAAATGGAGATGGGCGATATTCTGTGACTCTCAAAGTGCTTTGAAATCAATGAACAGCCCGTCAGGCTCTATGCCTAAAGTTGTATGTGATATTAAAAGGAATGTGATAACTGCCAATGAGAACAACTTTCGTATCGAATTTGTGTGGATTCCGTCCCATGTTGGAATCAGGTATCATGACCGTGCTGATAGACTGGCCAATGAGGCATGTAAGAAAGAAAATGTTGATGATGACCTTGGCCTGTCCAATGTTGTAATTAAAAACATTCAAGTCAGAATCATGAACTCTGATCTAGAAGAAGTGAGAAATGCAGAGAGACCTGGCAGTTGTAGCATTAGTAAATATTAAAATTTTTGTGACGAGAGTTACCGGTGTGGCCAGCATAAGGACAGAACCAGACAATGTGATGTAGTCGTGGCCAGAATTAGGCGAGGATAGACACATCTGGCAGGTTAGTAACGCTATACTCATACCGGAACACTCAGCATGTAAACTTTGTAATAAATCTTTAAAGCATACACTTGAACACTATATTATTGAATGTGACACTGTCAAAGACTTCAGGCCACCTGGCTTATTGTATCTTGAACTTTGTAATTACTACATTGAATCGGGGGTGCTTGAAGACATTCTTGCTGTTTATCCCAAATTTGCTAGCCCACACCGATTAGTCTTCAATTAGAATATGACTCCAATGTATGTGAACCACTGACCTATACATACTGCTAATGAACATGATGTATTTCTTTGTGTACGAACCTCTGTCCTGCACGGCAGTGAACAGTGACATTACCCACATGAATCTGACCTATATATAGTGTCAATGAATACGATGCATTACTTTGTGTACGAACCTCTGTCCTGCATGGTAGTGAGAAGTGATACCACCCTCAGTGTCAAGACTTGACTGAATTACTCAGAATAGGCGAACTGTACTACAAGCTTTGTCAATAAATTTGTTAAGCTAAATTAAAAACGCCTCTCCTCCTCCTCCTCCCCCTCCTTCCCTCCTCCTTCTCCTTCCCTCCTTCTCCTTCCCTCCTCCTCCTCCTCCTCCTCCTCTTTCCCTCCTCCTCCTCCTGCCTGGAGATAAGAGGAGCGCCTCTGTCTGCCTTATTTAAACTACAACACAAATATGGATTCGCAAAAATTTCCTACATTAAAATGTCCTCGTAAGTGGAGATAACGCCTCTGACTGATCAGCTACGACACAACAGGTAATTGAATCGTTAATTAGATTTTAGATAGATTTTTTCAGATTGCCCCCGAGGGGGCTAGTTTATTGGGCACCCCCTTACATCCTGTGCAAGGTGAAGCGCAGAAGCGTTTACAGCGCCCATCAGGGAAGCATGCTAAGTTCATGCTTGCCTTTATGTCTCATGCATTAAGGGCGCAAAAGCCTGAAGGGTCATAGTTTTTGTCAACAAGTTACATAAAGTAACAGAATGATGAGTGTGTGGGGGGAAAGTTCCCGGTACATTTCATCTGTTTATGGCAAAGTGTAGCAGATCCCTAATAATGTCAAGTGCCAGGCCTGTCACTAGGAGGAGGGATATCTGGTTAGGGAGGGAAGAGATGTTGGTAACGGCTGGGGACCTGTAGGAGGAGGTCATAGGGCAAGTGAGGATGTAGTGAGAGAGGGTGTGAGAGTCGGGTTGGCCACAAAGTTTACAAACAGTGCGGTGAGGCTCAGGGTTGCCAATGTACTCCCATAGGTACCTGTACCCTAGGCGCAGTCTCATGTGCATAATCTGTTGAGATCGAGTCAGGGATTGATACTCTTTGTAGTGGCGGTTGTCGTCACCAGTTACAGCGTCATAGTGAAGTAGTGTGACGCTACCCCGTTGTTTCAGGTGTGTTCAATTTTCGTCGAATGCTTCTCGTTGTGCGGCGTGTGTGCGAGATTTGAGATGATTCAGGGAGAGGGCGGCTTCAATATCTTCTTCTTGTGTAGCTTCTTTGGCAAGCCGATCAACAGAGTCACAGGCAGTTATTCCTATATGTGACGGGATCCAAAAAACTTGACACGGATGTCATCAGTTTGTTCTAGCCCGGCAACGGCGGCTTGGATGTGTTGGGCGGCAGGGAAGGAGGGGGAGGGTGATTTGAGCCTCGCTAGCGCAGAAGTGCTGTCACCACTTTCACCAACACCATCATCTTCACCAACACCATCACCAACACCATCACCTTCACTAACACCATCACCTTTACTAACACCGCCACCATCACCAATCACCAGTATCACCAACTTCACCATCATCATCACCCCCTACCTTCTCCATCACAAAACCTTCACCATCACAACACCATCACCTTCACCTAAGTGTTAACGTCAGTGTAATGGAGGTGTGGTGGGGAGGAGGTGTGGAGGGGAGGAAGTATGGAGGGTAGGAGGGGAGGGGGTGTGGAGGGGAGGAGGTGTGGAGGGGAGGAAGTGTGGAGGGGAGGAGGTGTGGAGGGGAGGAGGAAGGTTAAGAGTGAGGTTACTGTGAAGGAGGTAATGTAACTAAGATGAGGAGGAGGCAAGTTGAGGGTGGTGGGGGGGGGGGGTGAGTTGGGAGTGAGGGACGAGATAAAGCGAGGGGCGAGGTAGGGTGTGAGGGGCGAGGTAGGGTGTGAGGGGCGAGGTAGGGTGTGAGGGGCGAGGTAGGGTGAGAGGGGCGAGGTAGGGTGAGAGGGGCGAGGTAGGGTGAGAGGGGCGAGGTAGGGTGTGAGGGGCGAGGTAGGGTGTGAGGGGCGAGGTAGGGTGTGAGGGGCGAGGTAGGGTGTGAGGGGCGAGGTAGGGTGTGAAGGGCGAGGTAGGGTGTGAGGGGCGAGGTAGGGTGTGAGGGGCGAGGTAGGGTGTGAGGGGCGAGGTAGGGTGAGGGGGTAAGGAAAGGTAACATCAAAGCCTAGAGCCAGAGTATACCATCTTACACTCCCCCGGGACAACCACCTGCCGCCCACCTATCCAATTAACCACTTTAAATCCCCCATTTGATATAGGTGCAGAGGTCTTAGATACACCTGAGCCCCTCCACACCCCCCCCCCCCCATGACCCACGTACTTAAAATAGTCATTCCTTATTGAGAAAGAAAACAGTAAGGTAAGCAGGGAGGGAACTGGATACTCCACCTCCTCCGCACAGTTAAAATCATCTCCAGGGTTGAAGGGTGGAGTGAGAGCGGCTGAGGTAACCACTATTGTTTTGGTTTGATCATTGGATTTGTATTTTTGTTTTTTTTTGTTTGGCAGCGTAATGGAGCAATGATAACTGCTTTAAGTTAGGCGAGATGTGAATGTATGTGGCATGATCACTACCACCACTACTACCACCATCACCATCACTACTACCACCACTAGTACTACCATCACCACTAGTACTACCATCACCACCACCACTACTACCACCACTGGTACTACCATCACCACCACTACTACCACCACTACTACTACTACCATCACCACCACTACTACTACTACTACCATCACCACTACCACTACTACCACCAACACCACTACCACTACCACTATTACTACCCTCACCACCACTACTATCACCACAACAGACGTAGCTCATCAAATGGGATTAGATTTTTTTAGATTGCTCCGGAGGGGGCTAGTTTATTGGGCACCCTCTTACATCCTGTGCAAGGTGAAGCGCAGAAGCGTTTACAGCGCCCATCTGGGAAGCATGCGGAGTTCATGCTAATGGGCGTTCGTCAGGTCATCGGCCAAGAAGGTGTTCTCGCCTCCACAAATAAACACAGAAACGCTCCATCAACTTCCATCCTGTTATCGATAAGCCAGAGTATATCACCCCCCCCCCCCCCCCCGCACAACACACTCAAGGCTCAGTAGTCTGTCTGTTACACTTGAGGGAATTTCGTCTCCATAAACCTGATCTAAGAGATAATTTAAATACAGTTTCCGTAATGAGGAGATGACTGACTCTTTTCTTGTATTCTCTCGGTACAGATGTTGACTGTACCTGTGTAGGGGAAGAGTGACCTGCCAGGACATGGTGTGAGGTAACTATACTATGCTCACATCTCTCGTACTGTTCAGTGTACATACAGTACAAATCATGAATCTCACACACACACACACACACACACACACACACTGACTAATGAATCAGGCAGGTAAGCCAGACCATTGTTAATATTCCACGCAGAGGTGTAGTGAAAGGAAGGAGGTGGTTGGAAAAACGAGTGGAGGGGAAGAGGTGGAAGTGGGCAGAGGGAGTGGAAGAATGGGTGGAGGGGGTGGATGTGGGCAGAGGGGGGTGGATGTGAGTAGAAGTGGGTGAAGTAGTGGAAAGGAAAAGGAGAGGGGAATGTATATGTGAGAGTGGGGAGTGGGGGAAGGAAGAGGTCATGGTGGTGACCTTGTAGGTGGAAAAAAAACAAAAGAACAGCGAAAGCTCATCAATGGTGAAGAGTAGAGGGGGAGGGGACTGTTGTGTAAGTAGGGAGACTACTTCCCTTCTTCAACGTCTGCTTTACCGCTACCACCATCACCACCACTACTATCACCACAACCACCATCACTACCACCATCACCCAAACTACCACCACTACCATCATTACTATCACTTATTACCACCACCGCTACCACCACCATCACCACTATTGCAGCCACCACTGCTACCACCATCGCAACCACTACTCCCACAACCTCCTCAACTACCACAACCTTCACCGCCACTACCACAACCACTTTTTAATGGAGGAGATATCGTAGTTACGGTTAACAAATTTATCGACAAAGCTTGGAGTACAGTTTGCCTATTCGGAGTAATTCAGTCAGGTCTTGACACTGAGGGTAGTATCACTGTTCACTGCCACGCAGTACAGAGGTTCATACACAAAGAAATAGATCATATTTATTGGAGGTAAAATAAGGGAGGAGGCAGAAGCATGGGCGGGTAAGAGGTGGGCGGCCTTGCACACCACACTGAGGGGCAGCTCGAGTCTATTACCTGAGACAATAGCGAGTGTGAGGAGAGGCCCTGGCCCTACTTCACCTCTAGTGACCCTGACTCACCCCCTGTACCTACTTCACCTATCGTGACCCTGACTCACCCCCTGGCCCTACTTCACCTCTCCTGACCTGACTCACCTCTCCTGACCATGATTCACCCCCTGGCCTACTTCACCTCTCCTGACCCTGACTCACCCCTGACCCAACTTCACCTCTCCTGACCCTGGCTCACCCTCTGACCCTGACTCACCCTCCTGACCCTACAGTCACTTGCAATGTACAGCCCTGGTTACTGCACAAAAGAGAGTTGTACAGACAATGACCTACTTGAAAAAACAGATCACAAAAACGAAAAATTTGCTAAATTTAAAATTTTAAAATTCGGAGACATTAACATCTACTGCTTTGCCGTCTTTGTTTACAAATCTATCAATCACTTGCTTGACAATAATTATTTCCAGTTCCGGAATAATCACAGATACAACTTAAGGCACCCAGAGCTACTACGACCACCCCCATGCGCTCCTCTCAGTCCAAGACCTCCAACCATCCCAGCAAAGACTATGCTCCCTTCCTTTAAATCATGTCTTAAAAATATCTATTGTCTAAATATTAATATTTCTTGCAACACCTGCTATATTAAAGTACCTGCTTTTATTGTACCATCAAAATCGTTTTATCGGAAATTATCAAGAAAATAGATAAAAAATTACTATTGCAATAAACATATTTGCCAACTAGACAGCTCTGTCTTCTTGTTCAACCTTAATACTGTACAACCCATGTTGTACTGCTTCCCAATTATATTTGTGTTTTTCAATTCCACTGTAATTATGTATATACTTATAAAAAATAATAAAAAATAAATAAAATTAATAAATATTGAAGTGATAACCGTGGTAACAATCTGAGATGTTCTTATTACCTCCATGCTATTGTACTGTTCCAGATGTTACTAAATATTAAATAATACTTCCTTGAGATAAATGTATAGTATATATCAAGTGCCTAAAAGAGAGCTCAGCTTAGTTGCATTCTGTGCAAGGTGAAGCGCCAACACGTTCAAGATTGGTTGTGTCTTTGACTTGTGATTAAGTTCGCAAGTGCCTGAAGGACCATAGATTGTGTCGGCAAGTTACATACAGTGCCAGAAGGATGTGTGTGGAGGGAGAATTCCCGTTACAGTGTGGCAGGTCCCTAACAATGTCAAGTGTCAGGCCAGTCTCTATGAAGAGGGATATTTGGTCAGGGAGGACGAGGTGGTGGAGACGGCTGGCGACCTGTAGGAAGAGGTGTGATGGCAGGCGAGGATGTAGTCTCGTGGGAGAGGGTATTAGAGTCGGGTAGTCCACAAAGTTTACATATAGTGCAGCCATGGGAGGCTCACGGGCACCTGTGGCCCAGGCGCAGTTTAGTGTACACAACCTGTTGAGTCAAGGGCAGGGTGTGGGAGTGGTAGCGTTGAGGTCGTGGGTACGGGTGACGAGGAAATCACTGTTTTATGATGGTGAGTGTGAGGTGAACACGAGCGGTACTCAGCGTCAACGCGAGCGGTACTCAGCGTCAACACCCACAAACTCTGTCTCTACCTACACTCAACTTTAACTACGTCTACTAACCTAACCCCACAGGTAGGGTCAGGGTGTTTAATCATCAGGTGAAATAAGCTGGGTTCTAAACTTCATGATACAAATGACTTGTTACACACACACACACAATGTATGTATGTATGTATGTATGTATGTATGTATGTAGGTACTGTATGTATGTTGATCAATCTACTTACCTGCCGTGCACCCGTAACAGTGGTCACATGTGCGGCTGTGTTATCAACTTACCTGTAACACAAGAGAAAACATCATTAATTTAACGCTTCTACGACACACTCAACCAGTTACCACACACACACACACACACACACAACACACACACACACACACACAACACACACACACACACACACACACAACTGCATAAACAACATATTAGTAATCATTGTCTCGAGTTTCTGGATCAATTCTCACAGCCTAAGGTAAGTGTGAGGCAACCTAGTGTAGTTACTGTGTGTGGGTAAGTGGGTGGGCGTGCGGGTAAGTGGGTGGGCGTGTGGGTAAGTGGGTTGGCGTGTGGGTAAATGGGTTGGTGCGTGGGTAAATGGGTTGGTGCGTGGGTAAATGGGTGGGCGTGTGGGTAAATGGGTGGGCGTGTGGGTAAATGGGTGGGCGTGTAGGTAAGTGGGTGGGCGTGTGGGTAAATGGGTGGGCGTGTGGGTAAATGGGTGGGCGTGTGGGTAAGTGGGTGGGCGTGTGGGTAAATGGGTGGGCGTGTGGGTAAATAGGTGGGCGTGTGGGTAAATAGGTGGGCGTGTGGGTAAATGGGTAGGCGTGTGGGTAAGTGGGTGGGCGTGTGGGTAAGTGGGTGGTATCTCTAGCCAGATAAAAGAAAAGACACATTAAATCACCACAAAGGTAAGACAAGTCAACATTTTTTCTCTGATCTGGGGGTTTACTGCCACCCCCCCCCCCCCCCCACACGAGGGTCCTCAGGGGTTGACAAACGTAAGAGCTTAATATAGTTTGTAGTTAATCTTATTGTCTGATAGTATACCAGTCAGTATTTAGACTGACCAACTACTACACCAGTCAGTATTTAGACTGACCAACTACTACACCCGTCAGTATTTAGACTGACCAACTACTACACCCGTCAGTATTTAGACTGACCAACTACTACACCAGTCAGTATTTAGACTGACCAACTACTACACCAGTCAGTATTTAGACTGACCAACTACTACACCAGTCAGTATTTAGACTGACCAACTACTACACCAGTCAGTATTTAGACTGACCAACTACTACACCAGTCAGTATTTAGACTGACCAACTACTACACCAGTCAGTATTTAGACTGACCAACTACTACACCCGTCAGTATTTAGACTGACCAACTACTACACCAGTCAGTATTTAGACTGACCAACTACTACACCCGTCAGTATTTAGACTGACCAACTACTACACCAGTCAGTATTTAGACTGACCAACTACTACACCAGTCAGTATTTAGACTGACCAACTACTACACCAGTCAGTATTTAGACTGACCAACTACTACACCAGTCAGTATTTAGACTGACCAACTACTACACCAGTCAGTATTTAGACTGGCCAACTACTACACCAGTCAGTATTTAGACTGGCCAATTACTACACCAGTTAGTATTTAGACAGACCAACTACTACACCAGTCAGTATTTAGACTGGCCAATTACTACACCAGTCACTAATTACACTGGACAACTACAGGGCAGCTGCTTCAGAGTCAACACTCATAAATATAACTGCAATAATGTCAAGACGTAAGTTACTATATTTAACACAGGAGTTACGTCAGTTTCCAGTAACATCATAATACACTGAACTGAAATACATTCTGAGAAAAACAGTAGTGTGTATGTGTGTGTGATGTGTGTGTGTGTGTGTGATGTGTGATGTGTGTGTGTGTGATGTGTGTGTGATCCCTTTCTTGACCTTCTCTGGTTAAGGTAGAGTCTCTGTGTAGTGGATGGTATATGTGTTCAATAGCGTCAGTCAATCAGTCAGTCATTCTCATGGGGGATATGTTGTTACGTCTACAGTTACGATCGTATTAAACGTGGGAACCTTTAAGAATGTGACCTTGAGAATGATTTACGTTTAGGAAACATTCACGCAGTTAACTCTCCCAAGATGGCGGCTACACTACGCTATGACTCTACTGGACCAAGTGTTGTTCTTTTTTCCGTAGCTGAAGGTAAACTGATCTTAATGACACACACACACACACACACCACACACACACACACACCACACACACACACGCACACCACACACACACACACACAGATCTCTTAAGTTACAACAGTTGTATTGCGTTTCACTTGGTAACCGATCTGGTAAACACAGGTGTACTGGTGACGTCACGGGAGTACAGGTGAAGTCACGGGTGTACTGGTGACGTCACGGGTGTACTGGTGACGTCACGGGAGTACTGATGAACGTCACGGGTTTGGTATCGAAGTATCAAGTGTGGTAGTGAAGTATTAAGTGTGGTAGTGAACCATTAAGTGTGGTAGTGAACCATTAAGTGTGGTAGTGAAGTATTAAGTGTGGTAGTGAAGTATTAAGTGTGGTAGTGAACCATTAAGTGTGGTAGCGAAGTATCAAGTGTGGTAGTGAACCATTAAGTGTGGTAGTGAAGTATTAAGTGTGGTAGTGAAGTATTAAGTGTGGTAGTGAACCATTAAGTGTGGTAGTGTGTGGTAGTCGCCCCCTAACCTGGATAACGCTATCAGTTTCCGGCCACAAGCGTCTGAGTCTGTCTGTTGTTACCATGGATTATGTCTTCATGTCCCCGACCAACTCTCATGCCCACGACCCACTCTCATGCCCACGACCCACTCTCATGCCCCGACCCTGAGCCCTGAGGCGTGCGGTGGCGTGGCTTGGGTCTGGGGTGTAGTGTGGGTGTAAGTGGGCGCAATGCAAATGGACGTGATGTAGGTGGGCGTGCTGTAGGTGGGCGTGATGTAGGTGGGCGGGATGTAGGTGGGCGTGCTGCAGGTGCGCGTGATGTAGGTGGGCGTGATGTAGGTGGGCGTGATGTAGGAGGGAGGGATGTAGGTGGGCGTGATGTAGGTGCGCGTGATGTACGTAGGTGGGCGTGATGTAGGTGGGCGTGATGTAGGAGGGAGGGATGTAGGTGGGCGTGATGTAGTAGGAGCTCTCCAGGTTGTAATAACTATTCAGCTCGGGAAAGTGTACAACCTTCACCTGGACTCATTAATAACTACCACCATCACGCTTGTTGTATGGGTGGTAGTTGTGGTGATGGTTGTTGTAGGGGTGGTAGTTGTGGTGATGGTTGTTGTAGGGGTGGTAGTTGTGGTGATGGTTGTTGTAGGGGTGGTAGTTGTGGTGATGGTTGTTGTAGGGGTGGTAGTTGTGGTGATGGTTGTTGTAGGGGTGGTAGTTGAGGTGATGGTTTTTGTAGAGGCGGTAGTTGTGATGATGGTTGTTGTAGGGGTGGTAGTTGTGGTGATGGTTGTTGTATGGGTGGTAGTTGTGGTGATGGTTGTTGTATGGGTGGTAGTTGTGGTGATGGTTGTTGTAGGGGTGGTAGTTGTGGTGATGGTTGTTGTAGGGGTGGTAGTTGTGGTGATGGTTGTTGTAGGGGTGGTAGTTGTGGTGATGGTTGTTGTAGGGGTGGTAGTTGTGGTGCTCGAGGTACATCTACCTCTACATCGGGCCACCTGAGCTACTGTCTGTGTGAAAGGTAATGACAGGTGAGAGGCTTTACCTAAAGTGACGACCTTGCCCTGTTGCCCCACCTCTCACCCCTCACCCCCCGTATCACCTCTTACCTCTCTCATAACACCCCTGTCACCACCCTCACCCCTCGCATCACCCCTCATTTCTCTTATCATCCCTCACACAAACGAAAAATTTGCTAAATTGAAAATTTTAAGATTCGAAGATATTAACACCTACTGCTGTGCCGTCTTTGTTTACAAATCTATCAATCACTTGCTTGACAATAATTATTTCCAGTTCCGGCATAATCACAGATACAACTTAAGGCACCCAGAGCTACTAAGACCACCCCCCATGCGCTCCTCTCAGTCCCAGACCTCCATAAAATATCACGGTGTGAAGGTGTGGAACAACTTACCCCCACCCACCCGAGCAAAGACTACGCTCCCTTCCTTAAAATCATCTCTTAAAAAATATCTATTGTCTAAGTATTAATATTTCTTGCAACACCTACTATATTTACAGTACCTGCTTTTATTGTACCATCAAAACCGTTTTAATGGAAATTATCATATAAATAGATAAGTAATTACCTTTGCAATAAACATTATTGCCAACTAGACATAATCCTGACAGCTCTGTCCTCTTGTTCAACCTTATTACTGTACAACCCAGGTTGTACTGCTCCCCCATTATACTTATGTTTTTCAATTCCACTGTAATTTATGTATATATAAAAAAAAAAAATAAATAAAATTAATAAATATTGAAGTGATAACCGTGGTAACATTATGAGATGTTCTTATTACCACCATGCCATTGTACTATTCCAGATGATACTAAATGTTACATAATATTTCCTTGAGATAAATGTATAGTATATATCAGGTGCCTCAAAGAGAGCTCAGGTTCTCAACTGGCTCAGCCATATTAATATTGTTATTATTATCCACTCTGTATCTGGCTAAATAAACTGTTTCAATTCAAATTCAATTCAATTCAATTCTTCATATCACCTCCCTCACCCCCCCATCACCCCTCGCGTCACCCCCCATCACCCCTCGCGTCACCCCTCGCGTCACCCCCCATCACCCCTCGTGTCACCCCCCCCCATCACCCCTCGCGTCACCCCCCCATCACCCCTCGCGTCACCCCCCCCACATCACCCCCGCATCACCCCCTCGCGTCACCCCCCCCCCGCATCACCCCTCGCGTCACCGCCCCCCATCACCCCTCGCGTAACCCCCCATCACCCCTCGCGTCACCGCCCCCCATCACCCCTCGCGTCACCCCCCATCACCCCCCGCGTCACCCCCCATCACCCCTCGCGTCACCCCCCCCCATCACCCCTCGCGTCACCCCCCCCATCACCCCTCGCGTCACCCCCCCCATCACCCCTCGCGTCACCCCCCATCACCCCTCGTGTCACCCCCCTCGCGTCACCCCCCCCGCATCACCCCTCGCGTCACCCCCCATCACCCCCCGCGTCACCCCCCATCACCCCTCGCGTCACCCCCCCCCCATCACCCCCTCGCGTCACCGCCCCCCATCACCCCTCGCGTAACCCCCCATCACCCCTCGCGTCACCCCTCACCCCAATTATTAAAGTACTTGTTAGAGTAATAATGATAAGGACTCCCTTTCCTCAACCGTCTCTCAGTCAGTGTATGATCCGCTACAGATGTTTTAAGGTTAGGTTAGGTTAGGTTAGGTTAAGTTAGGTTGTTAGGTTAGGTTAGGTTAGGTTAGGTTAAGTTAGGTTGTTAGGTTAGGTTGTTAGGTTAGGTTAAGTTAGGTTAGGTTAGGTTAAGTTAGGTAGTGAAGACGGTTGGGTATGAAGGGGAGGGGTTCTCTTGTGGGTATCTGAGTGAGGGGGGTATATGTGGGGGAGGGAGGGAAGTCACGAGGGGTATCTTGAGGGGGGGGGGGACACATCCTGCCCCCACAATGGATGGCTGTCACTGCCCAGGTTTGTGGATGCAACAAATATTTGCCCTGTAACTAGGACAGGGGGCAATGACATGGGGCAGGGGAGGGGTAAGAGGAACGGGCAATGGCAGGGGTAGGGGCAATGGCAGGGGGAGGGGCAATAACAGGGGGGAGGGGCAATGGCATGGGGGGAGGGGCAATGGCACGGGGGGGGGGGGCAAGAGGTATGGACAATGGCATGAGGAGGGGAAGTGGGTAGGGGAGATGTGAGGGGATTAAAGTAGACAAGGGAGAGATAGTGTGAGAAAAATGAGAGAGGGGGAGTGAAGGAAGTACTTAAGGGAGGGGAGGTGGGGGGAGGGGAGGTGGGGGTAGGGGAGGTGGGGGAGGGGAGGTGGGGAGGGGAGGTGGGGGAGGGGAGGTGAGGGGAGGGGAGAGGGAACCATTTATCTACAGTGTAGATAAATGGTGTAGAATTATTCTACACGGACAAACAGACGGTCAGACGTGTGTCACATTGATGTTCAAGGTACAGTGCTTGGCTGACGGTGTACAGTGCCAGGCTGACGGTGTACAGTGCCAGGTTGGCTGTGTACAGTGCCAGGCTGACGGTGTACAGTGCCAGGCTGACGGTGTACAGTGCCAGGCTGACGGTGTACAGTGCCAGGCTGACGGTGAGTCAAGTACTGTGTGAAGAGATGTTAAGTGGTGGTGGTGGGGGCAGTCCCTCCCTCCCTCCTTCCCTCCCTCCCTCCCTCCACGCGTGCCTCGCTCTCTCTCACACACACAGTGAGTCAGTCGGGTTAGAAGAACAGTAAGTTAAGAGGAAATTGTGACAATGTTGGGCCACACTGGTAACGTCATCACCCACCACTTACCACCACCAATCACCATTTCACCACCACAAACAGCAACAAAAACAATAACAACATCACAGTCACCACCACCACCAGTCACCATCATCACCATCTCAGCAGTACAATTTCTTCTCACTATTCTATTTATTCGTCTCACCATTAGCCAGATTCTAGACCACAAATAAGTTCTTTAATTACATCAAAATTAATAACTAAACATGCTGAAAAAAAAAAATGGCACCAAATTTGTAGAGACGTGAGTAGAAAAAGTTGTTTGAGATACGAATTGAGGTTAGCAGTGAACATGACCTTAAGTTACGCCGAGACTTGATTATTAACAAGATAGTGTGTGTGTGTGTGTCAGACCCTCGCGTGACTATAAGTGTTTTCTCTTCGTATATTACACGGACATAATCACCTCCTTCACTTTATGCGTAACAACAATATAAATGTTCCCTTCACCACCCGTCACATATCTCACTCGTCACAACGCCTTATAATCTGTCACAGTAACGACCTCTACACAACAACCATAACACGTAACACATCATAACAAAAACACGTCACACCTCGCCATAACACGTCATAGTACCAGATACGATAGCAAAACGTCACAACACACGTTATTACACACGTCACTGCAACGTCACAACACACGCCACTGAGACCCAGTAGTTAGTTATCACACAAGAGAGGAGGAGGGAGGCGCCACTGTCCACCACAATTTGCCACATTCTATATCACAAGTCGAGTCAATTAGCTACAGATGGTGATAGTAGTGGTAGTAGTGGTAGTAGTGGTGTGTAGTGGTAATAGTGGTGTGTAGTGGTAGTAGTGGTAATAGTGGTGTGTAGTGGTAGTAGTGGTGTGTAGTGGTAGTAGTGGTGTGTAGTGGTGGTGAAGGAATGTAAGGGTGGTGAGAGGTGGTGGTGTTGTGATAGTGACGTCACATTCCTGGCTCATTGGAGGGTAGCCCACTTAACTCACACCTGTCTGGGGGGGTCTTAAAAAACATACATACATACAAATATACATACACATACACCCACCCACACACTCCCACACCCACCCACCCAAACACACCCACACAGTAGTACAGATACAGGGAAAGATACGCTAGTCTATGTATCAAGACACATACAGGTGCTGCGACAGACAGACAGACAGACAGCCATAGGTAACTTGTTAGTGAGGAAGACATATAAGACCACCCTTCAAGGTGTTGTGGCGCCTTACACGGGTTGATGATGTGACGCCATGCTGCCCTGCCTGGCTTACGTGCAGTACAGCGGCCTGTCTACATATTACAGGTGTCCAGGTGGTTACAGAGATGTGTTTACCATAATGACAGGTGTCCAGGTGGTTACAGAGGTGTGTTTACCATAATGACAGGTGTCCAGGTGGTTACAGAGATGTGTTTACCATTACGACAGGTGCTCAGGTGGCTACAGTTGTGTACAAGAGCTTCCATAACACATAATTACAGATGTTGATTTTCACAGGTGCCGCGACGACTCTCAGAGTGTGAGGTGTATAGGTGACCCATATAGTGAAGGACACGGGGAGGCTCACAATGGCGGCGAGACACACACACTCTCACTCTCTCTCTCTCTCTCTCTCTCTCTCTCTTGTATGGTTACGAGGGGAAATTACCATAAAGAGGTTTGAGGACGACCGCCTCAAGGTCGAGGTCCACCTGACACCGTCCACTTAACTCTCACTCTATACCCGGAACTTCCCGAGTCTGATCCCGCTCAAGTGATGGTTCACACTTGAGGAGCAGCTGAACCTTGAGTGATGGTTCACACTAGAGGAGCAGCTGAACCTTGATTGATGGTTCACACTTGAGGGGCAGTTGAACCTTGAGAGATGGTTCATACTTGAGGGGCAGCTGAACCTTGAGTGATGATTCACATTAGAGGAGCAGCTGAACCGTGATTGATGGTTCACGCTTGAGGGGCAGCTGAACCTTGAGTGATGGTTCACACTTGCGGGGCAACTGAACCTTGAGTGATGGTTGACACTTGAGAGGCAGCAGAACCTTGAGTGATGGTTGACACTTGAGGGGCAGCTGAACCTTGAATGATGATTCACACTTGAGGGGCAGCTGAACCTTGAATGATGGTTGACACTTGAGGGGCAGCTGAACCTTGATTGATGGTTCACACTTGAGGGGCAGCTGAACCTTGAGTGATGGTTGACACTTGAGGGGCAGCTGAACCTTGAGTGATGGTTGACACTTGAGGGGCAGCTGAACCTTGAGTGATGGTTGACACTTGAGGGGCAGCTGAACCTTGATTGATGGTTGACACTTGAGGGGCAGCTGAACCGTGAGTGATGGTTGACACTTACGGGGCAGCTGAACCTTGAGTGATGGTTGACACTTGAGAGGCAGCTGAACCTTGAGTGATGGTTCACACTTAACGTCAACAGGTCCAGTAGTGAAAGGTAAGGTGAGCAATATTGTCAACACGACCGAGGCAGTTCCCCTCTCTCTCTATCGCTCTCTCCTCTATGCTAATACCACTCTCATTCCCACTCGTTTTAACATGGAGAGAGAGAGAGAGAGAGAGAGAGAGAGAGAGAGAGAGAGAGAGAGAGATCATCATTATGCATCTCATAACTTGTACATAAAGAGATGCTCAGTATAAACCAACACCCAACACCACACTCACTTCTGATGCTTCACTGTGTTGTATCACCACCCACACACACTATCACCACACACACACACTATCACCACCCACACACACTATCACCACTCACACACACTATCACCACCCACCCACACACACACACACACACACACTATCACCACCCACACACACACTATCACCACACACACACTTATCACCACACACACTTACCACCACACACACTATCACCACCCACACACACTATCGCCACACACACACACTAACGCCACACACACACACTATCACCACACACACTTATCACCACACACACTATCACCACCCACACACACACAATCACCACACACACACTATCACCACACACACTTATCACCACACACACTATCACCACCCAC
Source organism: Homarus gammarus (assembly GCA_958450375.1). NCBI lineage: Eukaryota > Metazoa > Arthropoda > Malacostraca > Decapoda > Nephropidae > Homarus > Homarus gammarus. Next base: position 517,488 of record CAUDMG010001422.1, on the reverse strand, counting down.
ACACACACACCATCACCACCCACACACACACACAATCACCACACACACACACAATCACCACACACACACTAATCACCACACACACTATCACTACCCACACACACTATCACCACCCGTACACGCTATCACCACCCACACACACTATCACCACCCACACACGCCATCACCACCCACACACACTATCACCACCCACACACCCACACTATCACCACCCACACACACTATCACCACCCACACACACACACTATCACCACACACCACTATCACCACCCACCCACACTATCACCACCCACACACACTATCACCACCCACACACACACACACACTATCACCACACACACACACACACTATCACCACCCACACACACTATCACCACCCACACACACTATCACCACCCACACACACTATCACCATCCACACACACACACACACTATCACCACCCACACACACTAACACCACCCACACAATCACCACACCCACACACAGTCACCACACCACCACCCACACACACTATCACCACACCCACACACACTATCACCACCCACACACACACTATCACCACCCACACACACACTATCACCACACACACACATACACTATCACCACCCACACACACACACTATCACCACCCACACACACACACACACTATCACCACCCACACACACACACTATCACCACCCACACACACACGATCACCACCCACACACACACACTATCGCCACCCACACACACACACACTATCGCCACCCACACACACTATCACCACCTACACACACTATCACCACACACACACACACTATCACCACCCACACACACACTATCACCACATACACACACTATCACCACCCACACACTATCACCACCCACACACACTATCACCACCCACACACACTATCACCACCCACACACACTATCGCCACCCACACACACTATCGCCACCCACACACACTATCGCCACCCACACACACTATCGCCACCCACACACACTCTATCACCACCCACACACTATCACCACCCACACACACTATCGCCACCCACACACACTATCGCCACCCACACACACTATCACCACCCACACATACTATCACCACCCACACACACTATCACCATCTACACACACTATCACCACCTACACACACTATCACCACCCACACACACACACACACACTATCACCACCCACACACACTATCACCACCCACACACACTAACACCACCCACACAATCACCACACCCACACACACTATCATCACCCACACACACACACACACTATCACTACACACACTATCACCTACACCATCACCACACACACACACACACTATCACCACAGCCATGGTCCAGATTCTCCCTGGCAATTTTTATCAAGATTTGCCCCAAGATGGAGGAGGACACACACACACACACACACACACTATCTTGATGAAGCAAGTGTGTCACATAAACTGGTCCCCTGTTGTCTTAAACACAGGCAACAGGTATCCACTGTCACAACCAAGGCGTCGGATTGGCTGTATCAATAACCAATGAGAGTCGAGGAGACTCACTCATAATAAACATGGTGCACCAGAGCGAACAATAATAATATGGGTAGAAACTGACCTGGCACACACACACACACACACCTTTCCCTTCCTTGGCCTCAACACCTGATAATGTTAAAAGCAGCGCGACCCTGATTGACACCACTTAGTGTTTCTGTATGGTGAAGGACGTGGGCTGTGTGTGTGTGAGGTGTGTGTGAGGGAGGGAGGTGTGTGTGAGGGAGGGAGGGAGGTGTGTGTTTGTGAGTGTGTGTGTGTGTTTGTTTGTGTGTGTGTGAGGGAGGCGTGTGTTTGTGAGTGTGTGTGTGTGTGAGGGAGGTATGTGTGTGAGGGAGGTGAGTGTGCGTGTATGAGGGAGGTGTGTGCGAGGGAGGTGTGTGCTTGTGAGTGGGTGTGTGTGTGAGGGAGGTGTGTGTGTTGGTGCTTGGAATTTCCGCTAGGAGGGGATGATATATTCTGGAAAGGAATTTACTCTCTCTCTCTCTCTCTCTCTCTCTCTCTCTCTCTAGTAAAGTGCAAGTATATAAGTGATAACAGTACACACACACACACACACACACACACTAAAGTCACTCTGGAGTGGATCAACTTATTTAGAAAACAAAAAATAATAAGAATTTGCATGATAGAATATTACTTCAAATGATGTTGTTGTATCATTAGCTAAGAGGTGTGTGTTGATAATATGTGTTGGGGGCTGGTGAAAATGATTGATATGCTAATGAGGTGTTTGAATTTGCATATTTTTGAGGTTAGACGTGTTGAAGATGGTGTTGAGATACACTAATCATAGAGATATTTGTGTGTGAACAATAACTGATGCATTGGTGACTAATTTATCGAGGTAAAGTGTTTAATTTTACACACACACACACACACACACACACTAATAACCTTTATACGCAAACATCACAGTACATAAAACACACAAAATCCACATACACAAAAGTGGAAAAACACAAGTTAGCCTGAGAAACACAGTTACCCTGAAAAACACAGTTACCCTGAGAAACACAGTTAGCCTGAGAAACACAGTTACCCTGAGAAACACAGTTACCCTGAGAAACACAGTTACCCTGAGAAACACAGTTACCCTGAGAAACACAGTTAGCCTGAGAAACACAGTTACCCTGAGAAACACAGTTACCCTGAAAAACACAGTTACCCTGAGAAACACAGTTAGCCTGAGAAACACAGTTACCCTGAGAAACACAGTTATCCTGAGAAACACAGTTACCCTGAGAAACACAGTTACCCTGAGAAACACAGTTACCCTGAGAAACACAGTTACCCTGAGAAACACAGTTACCCTGAGAAACACAGTTACCCTGAGAAACACAAATTCGGGTTAACTTTGTGTTTGACAGAAACTTTGTGTTTATCAGCGTGCTGATACAGGTACAGGTACTGATACCTGTACTGATACAGGTACTGATACAGGTACTGATACAGGTACTGATACCTGTACTGATACAGGTACAGGTACTGATACCTGTACTGATACAGGTACAGGTACTGATACAGGTACTGATACCTGTACTGATACAGGTACTGATACCTGTACTGATACAGGTACTGATACCTGTACTGATACAGGTACTGATACCTGTACTGATACAGGTACAGGTACTGATACAGGTACAGGTACTGATACAGGTACAAGTACTGATACCTGTACTGATACAGGTACTGATACAGGTACAGGTACTGATACCTGTACTGATACAGGTACTGATACCTGTACTGATACAGGTACAGGTACTGATGCAGGTACAGGTACTGATACAGGTACTGATACAGGTACAGGTACTGATACCTGTACTGATACAGGTACAGGTACTGATACCTGTACTGATACAGGTACTGATACAGGTACTGATACCTGTACTGATACCTGTACTGATACAGGTACTGATACCTGTACTGATACAGGTACTGATGCAGGTACTGATACAGGTACTGATACCTGTACTGATACAGGTACTGATACAGGTACAGGTACTGATACCTGTACTGATACAGGTACAGGTACTGATACAGGTACTGATACCTGTACTGACACAGGTACTGATACAGGTACTGATACAGGTACTGATACCTGTACAGATACAGGTACAGGTACTGATACCTGTACTGATACAGGTACTGATACCTGTACTGATACAGGTACTGATACCTGTACTGATACAGGTACTGATTCCTGTACTGATACAGGTACAGGTACTGATACAGGTACTGATACAGGTACAGGTACTGATACCTGTACTGATACAGGTACTGATACAGGTACTGATACCTGTACTGATACAGGTACTGATACAGGTACTGATACCTGTACTGATACAGGTACAGGTACTGATACCTGTACTGATACAGGTACTGATACCTGTACTGATACAGGTACTGATACAGGTACTGATACCTGTACTGATACAGGTACAGGTACTGATACAGGTACTGATACAGGTACAGGTACTGATACCTGTACTGATACCTGTACTGATACAGGTACAGGTACTGATACAGGTACAGGTACAGGTACTGATACAGGTACTGATACAGGTACTGATACCTGTACTGATACCTGTACTGATACAGGTACTGATACCTGTACTCATACAGGTACTGATACAGGTATAGGTACTGATACCTGTACTGACACAGGTACAGGTACTGATACCTGTACTGATACAGGTACTGATACCTGTACTGATACAGGTACTGATACCTGTACTGATACAGGTACAGGTACTGATACCTGTACTGATACAGGTACTGATACCTGTACTGATACAGGTACAGGTACTGATACCTGTACTGCTACAGGTACAGGTACTGATACCTGTACTGATACAGGTACAGGTACTGATACCTGTACTGATACAGGTAATGATACAGGTACAGGTACAGGGCACAGGTACAGGCGCAGGTACAGGGTACAGGTACATGGTACAGGTACAGGGTACAGACACAGGTACAGGGTACATGTACAGGGCAAAGGTACAGGTTCAGGTTCAGGCGCGGGCACTGGTACAGACACTCCAAGATTCTTACGTTAGGTTGTGGCGTCACAGGTGAAGTGTTGTCTGTCTCACTTAAGATGCCACACAACACTGGCCAAGATGGCGTCAACACAACACAAAGACTGTAACACCACAACTGTGTTATGACTGCCGGTCCCACACTGACAGGCTGACTGGTTACTGGTTCACGATCATGTCAACAAATTCTGCTCGGGTCGCCCTATTGCCGGGTTGAGTTACCGACATTATCGTCTCGTTAACTAATTCACTATATAAACTAGATGTTATTTAAATCTAAGTTTACTTTTAATGACAATAATTATACTTATTTACTTCAGGAACTCTGTACTGTAATAAAATTCATTTACTTATAATAACTCTATATTATACGTATTTACTTTAAGGAATGATGTAATTAAATACGTTACTTAAAACAACTCTAATATCACATATACCGACATAAACTAACTCTTATAAGGCGAAGGTAAAGTGTAACTAGCTGGCTGGTAAACCATTTTAGGCTCGGTCAGGGGCTCGACTGTCACGCTCGGTGAAGGGCGCCGAGAATTACGCTCAGTAAGGGCCCCCAACTACCCCCATCACCCCCACCCCAGACTTAGGCTCAGTGAGGGGCCCACCTTATCTGCCAAACAAACCCTCGTCTGCCTATCTTCTCTGCGTCAAAATCACCTCCATCACCTTAGCGAGAGACCCCCTCTATAGGTCGGCCTCACACCTCTCTTTACAGGTCGGCCTCACACCTCCCTCTACAGGTCGGCCTCACACCTCCCTCTACAGGTCGGCCTCACACCTCCCTCTACAGGTCGGCCTTACACCTCCCTCAATAGGTCGACCTCACACCCCCCTCTATAGGTCGGCCTCACACCTCCCTCTACAGGTCGGCCTTACACCTCCCTCTACAGGTCGGCCTTACACCTCCCTCTATAGGTCGGCCCCACACTTCCCTCTATAGGTCGGCCCCACACTTCCCTCTATAGGTCGGCCTCACACCTCCCTCTACAGGTCGGCCTCACACCTCCCTCTACAGGTCGGCCTCACACCTCCCTCTACAGGTCGGCCTCACACCTCCCTCTGTAAGTCGGCCTCACACCTCCCTCTACAGGTCGGCCTCACACCTCCCTCTGTAAGTCGGCCTCACACCTCCCTCTGTAAGTCGGCCTCACACCTCCCTCTACAGGTCGGCCTCACACCTCCCCTCTATAGGTCGGCCTCACACCTCCCTCTACAGGTCGGCCTCACACCTCCCTCTACAGGTCGGCCTCACACCTCCCTCTGTAGGTCGGCCTCACACCTTCTCAATTATAGCTGTCTTATAATAAACCCAGAATTATAGCACGCACGCACGCACGCACACACACACACACACACACACACACTGTACCTTTAAGCAAATTTGCATACTTGGTCACGCCGCCCCAACCCACGAAACACACTGGTCTTAATATACATATTAGTTCTCCTCGAGGTTCATATAATCTGACACTTGAGTCCTTTTGTTGAGTCCCACTTGACGCCCTGCAACACGGGGATGCCTGTGCTATGTTCATCACGCCGTGCAAGATGCAACACCAGCAGTCGTATGTCAGTGTTTGTAATAACGAGGGTCACTCACTGTTGGGGACACGTGTAAACATTGCAGACACCTGCACTGTCAGGGTGTATTCTGGGTGTAAATACTTGTGCAAGAATGTGGGTTAAGGTGTATCTTGGGAGTGTAAGTAATGCGTAGACGTATGGGTGTAGGTGTTACGGTATATTCTGGGTATAACTAGTTGTGTACAAATGTAGGTTAAGGTATATTATGAGGTGTAAGTTAGTTGATATGGAGAAGTTTATAGTAGGTCATGTGTAGAAGAGTGTGTGTCAAGGCCTACCAGTAACAGTATACCTACGGGTGTAAACAGTGTGTAGAAGTGTGTACTAAAAGTTAAGTGTAGACCTTTGAGTGTAGGTAATATTTAGAAAAGTGTATTAAGACCCTAGGGTGTATTTTTGCTGGTGTAGTGAATGTGTAGAAGTGACAGCTGATGTCTTTAAGTGTATTATGGGGTGTAGGGAAGTGTGTAAGTGACAGGTGAGGTATTTAAGTGTATTCCGGGGTGTAGGGAAGTGTATAAGTGACAGCTGAGATCTTTAAGTGTGTCCTGTGAGTGTTGGGAAGCGTAGAAATAACAGCTGAGGACTTTTAAGTGTATTCTGGAGTGTAGGAAAGTGTAGAAATGACAGCTGAAGACTTTATGTGTATCTTGAGGGTGTACACAGTATTTAAAACAGAATACTGCACCCCTGAAGTGTACATCAGGGTGTAGGGGGTGTAGAGAATTGAGAACCACAGGTCTTGAAGTACAGTATATCCTTGGGCGTAGGCATCACGCAGGGGAAAACAGTGTTAAAGAGTGTACCCGGTGTATGCAGGGTGTAGAAGTGAGACCGGTGCCACTGGAGTGTACTCCGGAGTGTACACAGCGTGTAGACGTGAGAAATAATATCTTAGGTATACCAGAGAGTGTAGCAGTGAGAAGTTGAGGTGTTGTAAAGGTCACCTGTGTAAGGAGAGTGTATCCTGGAATGTACTCCAGAGTGTAGAGCGTGTAGAACAACAATAACTGCGTCCCTAAAGTGTAATGGTGGGTGTAGGAGGGGTGTAGAAGAGAGAACAGAGGTCTTAGGTGTATCCTAGAGTTTATGAGAAGTGTACCAATGTAAAACACGATGACACAATACACTCAGGGATATAGAGAGTGTATTTTCACAGTAACTGAATCCACATCATTACCTGCTGGGTGTAGGAAAGGAGTGAGGTTTTAGGTGTATCTTAAAGTGTAGGGAATTCTTGCCACTTCGAATACGACGACACAATACACTCGGATTTATAAAAGGTGTATTTTCACAGTATATGGTCCCACAAAGTACACAAGATTGGTGTAACGGGTGTACACAAGACAGACGCAGGGGCCTTACCGTGATGGTGGTGATGGTGGTGGCGGTGTGAGAGGTGGTGAGGCACAGAGGTGTGTTTGTGTGTGTGTCCGCGGCCACAGCTCAAGCCAGACTGAGAGTGGTGTGTGTCCTCACCTACACCCTCCTGCTGCTGCTTGCCTCCCTCCCTCCCTGCCCCGCCCACCTCCTTCTCCACCACCATCATCCTGCTGCCACCTCCACCTTGTTCACTCCACCTCCACCTTCTTCATTATTCCTCCACATTGTTCACTCCTCCACCTTGTTCACTCCACCATCCACCTTTCACTCCTTCTCCACTTTATTCACTCCACCTCCACCTTGTTCACTCCACCTCCCCCTTGTTCACTCCACCTACACCGTGTTCACTCCACCTCCACCTTGTTAACTCCACCTCCACCTTTTCTTCTCCACCTTGTTCACTCCACCTCCACCTTGTTAACTCCACCTCCACCTTTTCTTCTCCACCTTGTTCTCTCCACTTTCTCCGCGTTCACTCGACCTACACCTTGTTCACTCCTCCACCCTGTTCACTCCACCTACTTCTTGTTCACTCCTCCACCCTGTTCACTCCACCTCTACAGTAAACTGGATTACTCCTCCTCCACCTGGTTCACGTCTCCATCTTGTTCACGTCTCCATCTTGTTCACCTCTCCTGCTCCACACACCTCCACCTTGTTCACTCCTCCTTGTTCATTCCTCCTCCTCCATCTTGATCACTCCTCCTTGTTCATTCCTCCTCCTCCACCTTGATCACTCCACCCTGTTCACTCCACCTCCACCTTGTTCACTCCTCCTTGTTCATTCCTCCTCCACCTTGTTCACTCCTCCTTCATCTTGTTCACCCCTCCTCCTCCACCTTATACATTCCTCCTCTTCCACCCTTTTTCACTCCCCCACCTTGTTCACTCCACCTCCACCTTGTTCATTCCTCCTTCTCCACCTTGTTAATTCCCCTTCCGCCTTGCTCATTTCTTCTCCACCTTGTTCATTCTTCTTCCTCCTTGTTCATTCTTTCTCCACCTTGTTCATTCCTCTTCCACCTACTGCTGTGCCCTCTTTGTTTACAAATCTATCAATCACTTGCTTGACAATAATTATTTCCAGTTCCGGAATAATCAGAGATACAACTTAAGGCACCCAGAGCTACTAAGACCACCCCCCCCCCCCCCCCATGCGCTCCTCTCAGTCCCAGACCTCCATAAAATATCACGGTGTGAAGGTGTGGAACAACTTACCCCCACCCACCCGAGCAAAGACTACGCTCCCTTCCTTTAAATAATCTCTTAAAAAATATCCATTGCCTAAGTTATAATATTTTTGTAATACCAACTTTATATTCCTGCCTTTATTGTACCACCAAAACCGTTATATCAGAAATTGTCATGTTGATAGATAAAGATTACCACTGCAATAAATATATTTGCCAAATTGACATAATCCTGACAGCTCTGTCCTCTTGTTCCATCTTAATAGAACCCATGTCGTACTGCTTCCTTCCTGTATCATATTTGTGTAACAACACCACTTTAAAAAAAAAAATATATATATAATATATAATATATATATATATATATATATATATATATATATATATATATATATATATATATTTCATGTAGTTCCACAATGAAAACGTGGATAAGATAAATCTTGATAAAATGCATTTGTCCTACAATGCTGTTAAAAATTTAGGTGTTGCATATTGACATAAAAAATACCAGCGTGCAATTTTTTGAAGATTCATGCATATTTGAGTGAGCACCAGCAATTTGAAAAATAGAGATTTTGCATATACGGCATACGCGCCTATATATGAGATTACACAACCATCATAAGGGATACTAACACAAATCATTATCTGTTTTAATTAAAAGCTGTTATCACTAACACAAAAAAGTTAATCATTCTTATTCTCTCATGATACATTAAGGGGTTTTATCATGTATTCACAAGGTATTATTTCTCTAGAGCAAGAAACCATGATTTCTGTTCGGAAACAGATGATCGTTTGCGCTGATTAGGAACGCGGAGTCTGTCATTTTCAACTACTTGAAGGACTTCTTGAAAGCGCTCCTCATCCCTGGCAACATTAAGAAAGTCATGGCAAAGTTTTACACCACGCTCTGCAGCCTCATGACGGCCTGAAGCTTGTCCACAACCCGTTTAATGTTCAGGTAGTCGTCATGATCCGCCCATTCACTGGCTGGACTGTGGAGAAACTGATAGGGTATGCCTAAAATGGTGAAGAACCGGCTTAAGTCAGGCCCAATTAGGGGGAAGATATGGCTTTCCATAGCCCCCATGATTGAGCCCCCACTCTCTTAGTAACTTCAGTGCCTTCGTGGCAAAGAAGGGCCTTCCTCATCTCTTCTTTTGTCCTTTCTTGTACTTGGGACGAGAACAAAGCCAGTGGGGCCAACTCCTCAGTTAGGTACCAAGTGTGTCTACCGAGTGCCACATGTGCTTTGTCAACTATTGTGGCGTCATATGGAGCAAATTCAACCAAGGTTTCGACCAAATTCAAGTCATTCAGTGGCGCACTTGCTGGAACGGGGCAAACAATCCACCATGGGACATAAACAGCGACTGTGAACACAACAAACCGTTCTAACTTGCTGATTTGACTTTTAGTCACAACCTCGGCTTTGGGAAACTGCTCTTTGATCTGGCCTGACAAAAGAACAATCTTGAGGGTATAGAGCAGTTTAGCCATCCACCTTGCTTTATGAAGTGCGCCGGGGTAGACCATCGTGAAGTTCACTAGCTCGCATCCTTTAGTTACAAGCAGCAGACAAAGCTCTACCAGCTCCTTGTAGTCGCCACGTGTAAATGGTTGGGCTAGAGATTCAAGGAAGAAGTCAGCCATCTCCTGCTGGCGCTCCTCAAACACTTCAGGCATTGCGGGGTACAGTAGTAGTATTTCTTTTTTTCATTGTACGCCAGTTGAGAGAGATGGGTCTTGAATCTAGAAATGCAATTATTGGTGTTAGTATATCTTATAAGTCTAATAAAAGGAATTCTACTAAATTTGTTCATTAGATAATAATATTCCTTGTTATTTTGTAAAGCCGATGGTGCTAGCTCAAACACGCACCGATCTCCAAGAAAATTTACAGGGGTGTTTCCTAGATAAATACATAACACTAAGACTTTAAACAGCATTTTAGGATAATTTTTTTATTTTTGGAGGGCAACGGTTGCACCCTAATATATATATATATATATATATATATATATATATATATATATATATATATTATATATATATATATATATATATTATAAATGTAAAAAAAAATAGATAAATAAATAACGAAGTGATAATCGTGGCAACATTATGAGATGTTCTTATTACCACCATGCTATTGTACTATTCCAGATGATGCTAAATGTTACATAACATTTCCTTGAGATAAATGTATAGTATATATCAGGTGCCTGAAAGAGAGCTCAGGTTCTCAACTGGCTCAGCCATGTTAACACTGTTATTATTATCCACTCTATCTGTGTTATTCTGACTAAATAAACTGTTTCAATATCAATATCGTCCTTGTTCATTCGTTCTCCACAGTGTTCACTCCTCCACCTTGTTCATTTCTCCTCCAGCTTGTTCAGTCCTCCTCCACCATGTTCACTCCTCTTCCACCTTGTTCACTCCACCACCACACCAACTCCACTACCACCAGCACAACCACCCCCTTCACCTTCTCGATAACCACCACTACTACCACTACTACCACCAATACCTCTACCACAACTACCACCACCATTACCACCACCACCACACCTCCATTACCATCACCACCACCACCACCACCACCACCACCACCACCACCACCAACACCACTACCACCACCACCATCACAACAACATTTACCAATACCATCATCACTACCATCACTGCAATCACCACCACCACCACCACCGCCCCCACCTCCTCCACAACCACCACTGCTACCACTACCACGACCACCACCCCCTGCACCACCTTTACCACCACCACCAAACCTCCTCCACAACCACCACTACTACCACCAACACCTCCACCACAACTACCACCACCATCAGGGATGAAGTATTAGCATATAAATACATACTGTATATTTCATCTTTTTTATGAACACGAACGAGAATATGTAATTATGGAAGTTTTCAAGAATGCATTGAACTATAGTAGCAGACGATCATTTGATGTTCGGAATTTATATCTGTTAGTATTAACTGATGCTCATTTGATTCTGGTTATATTATGTAAAATAAGTGTGTACAATAAGAGGTGGTTCAGTACAGCTCAGTCAAACTCCTAAGTGGTTCAGTACAGCACAGTCAAACTCCTAAGTGGTTCTGTACAGCACAGTCAAACTCCTAAGTGGTTCAGTACAGCACAGTCAAACTCCTAAGTGGTTCAGTAGCCAGAGAACAGATTCCTCACGTGAAGCCTTGATGACTGAAGGTGACGTGGAACATTGTTAATAACACAACTGAATATTATCAATAATTATGAGGTAATAGGAGGGACGGATTACTAATGTAGCAGTTTCTCACCACAGCCTTAAGTAATCAGGGGTAGGCACTGTAGGGGAAGAAGACTTTGTTTTGGACTTAATGATTGCTGTGTAACCACCACTACCACTACCACCACTACCACCATTACCACCACACTGTTACTATCACTACCACGACTCTACTACTAACACTACCACCATTCCACTACTACCACTACCACCACTTTGCTACTACTACTACCACCACCACCATACCACGACTAACTCCACCACCACCACCACCACCACTTCCACTACTACTATTACCACTATAATCATTACCAATACCACCACCACCACTTACACTACTACTATTTCCACCACTACCAATACCACCACTGTACTACAATCACTACCACCACTACCACACCACTACTACCACCACCACCACCACGACCACCACCACTTACACTACCACTATTTCCACCACTACCAATACCACCACTGTAATACAATCACTACCACCACTACCACCATCACCACCACCACACCACTATTACCACTACTATCACTTCCACACCAACCACCAATATCACCACTTCCATTACTACCTCCACCACCACCATACTCCTCACCACCACCACCACCACCAAAATCACCACCACCACCACCACCACCACTCAATCTGTAACATTCAATGCCATAATATCCTGACCACGGGGTTTACAGTAGTTACACAGACCGTTTGTGAACTCAACTCTGGAATCCTTTTGTGCTACTGCTTACACGATGAGTATATGGTGCACAATAAACTAGCCGCTGTAAATGGCAAAATGAGTGAGGCCACTTGGTGATGTATGAGTGAGGCCAGTTGGTGGTGTATGAGTGAGGCCAGTTGGTGGTGTATGAGTGAGGCCAGTTGGTGATGTATGAGTGAGGCCAGTTGGTGGTGTATGAGTGAGGCCAGTTGGTGGTGTATGAGTGAGGCCAGTTGGTGGTGTGTGAGTGAGGCCAGTTGGTGGTGTATGAGTGAGGCCAGCTGGTGGTGAATGAGTGAGGCCAGTTGGTGGTGTATGAGTGAGGTTAGTTGGTGGTGTATGAGTGAGGCCCGCTGGTGGTGTATGAGTGAGGCCAGTTGGTGGTGTATGAGTGAGGCCAGTTGGTGGTGTATGAGTGAGGCCAGTTGGTGGTGTATGAGTGAGGCCAGTTGGTGGTGTATGAGTGAGGCCAGTTGGTGGTGCATGAGTGAGGCCAGTTGGTGGTGTATGAGTGAGGCCAGCTGGTGGTGTATGAGTGAGGCCAGCTGGTGGTGTATGAGTGAGGCCAGTTGGTGGTGTATGAGTGAGGCCAATTGGTAGTGTATGAGTGGGGCCAGGTGGTGGTGTATGAGTGAGGCCAGCTGGTGGTGTATGAGTGAGGCCAGCTGGTGGTGTATGAGTGAGGCCAGTTGGTGGTGTATGAATGAAGCCATTACCATCACTACCACCACTATTACCACCACATCTAATACCACCTATACCACCCCCACAACCACGACAAACCACCAATACTACCACTTCCTCTACCACCATTAACACTACCATCACTAACACTACTCTCACCACCACCACTACTACCACCAATGCCACCACCATTACTACCATCAACACTACCACCACCTCTACCACCACCACTACCAACACTACTAATACCACCCACTACCACCACTGCTACCACCAGTAGCACCACCACTAGCACCACCACCACTACCACCACCACCACCACTACCACAACCACTCCACTACTACCACAACCACTACCACCACCACCACCACCACCATCACCACCACCACCACCAAAACAACTGCTACCCACACCACCACCACTACCACAACCACTACCAGCACCACAACTACCACCACCAATACCACCACTACTACCACTACCACAAGCACCACCACTACCACAACCACTACCACCACCACCACTACCACCACCACCTCAACCAGTGTGACAACTTGGCTTGGCTAAGTCAAGTCACTTAGTGTTGTATTTATTCAACGCGTCAAGCAAGGTCTATGTTAATGATGGTCAACGTAGGCACGGGTGTTGGTGGTGTTGGTGGAGTGTTGGTGAAGTGTTGGTGATGTGTTAGTGAAGCGTTGGTTAAGTGTTGGTGATATGTTAGTGAAGTTTTGGTTATGGTGGTGTGGTGGTGAAGTGTTGGTTAAGTGTTGGTGATGAGAGTGTGGTGGTGGAGTGGTGGTGTTATGGTGTTGATGAAGTGTTGGTGATACGGTGGTGAGATTGCCACACTCATACACCACCAACTGGCCTCACTCATGCACCACCAGCTGGCCTTACTCATACACCACTAACTGGCCCCACTCATACACCACCAACTGGCCTCACTCATACACCACCAACTGACCTCACTCATACACCACCAACTGGCCTCACTCATACACCACCAGCTGGCCTTACTCATACACCACCAACTGGCCTCACTCATACACCACCAGCTGGCCTCACTCAAACACCAACTGGCCCCACTCATACACCACCAACTGGTCTCACTCATACACCACCAGCTGGCCTCACTCATACACCAACTGGCCCCACTCATACACCACCAACTGACCTCACTCATACACCACCAGCTGGCCTCACTCATTCACCACCAACTGGCCTCACTCATACACCACCAACTGGCCTCACTCATACACCACCAGCTGGCCACACTCATACACCACCAGCTGGCCTTACTCATACACCACCAACTGGCCTCACTCATGCACCAACTGGCCCCACTCATACACCACCAACGGGCCTCACTCATACACCAACTGGCCTCACTCATACACCACCAACTGGCCTCACTCATACACCAACTGGCCTCACTCATACACCACCAACTGGCCTCACTCATACAACCAACTGGCCCCACTCATACACCACCAACTGGCCTCACTCATACACCACCAGCTGGCCACACTCATACACCACCAGCTGGCCACACTCATACACCACCAGCTGGCCTCACTAATAAACCACCAACTGGCCTCACTCATACACCACCAACTGGCCTCACTCATACACCACCAACTGGCCTCACTCAAACACCACCAACTGGCCTCACTCATACACCACCAACTGGCCTCACTCATACACCACCAACTGGCCTCACTCATACACCACCAGCTGGCCACACTCATACACCACCAACTGGCCTCACTCAAACACCACCAACTGGCCTCACTCATACACCACCAACTGGCCTCACTCATACACCACCAACTGGCCTCACTCATACACCACCAACTGGCCTCACTCATACACCACCAACTGGCCTCACTCATAAACCACCAACTGGCCTCACTCATAAACCACCAACGGGCCTCACTCATACACCACCAGCGGGCCTCACTCATACACCACCAACTGGCCTCACTCATACACCACCAACTGGCCTCACTCATACACCACCAGCTGGCCTCACTCATACACCACCAGCGGGCCTCACTCATACACCACCAACTGGCCTCACTCATACACCACCAACTGGCCTCACTCATACACCACCAGCTGGCCTCACTCATGCACCACCAACTGGCCTCACTCATACACCACCAGCGGGCCTCACTCATACACCACCAACTGACCTCACTCATACACCACCAGCTGGCCTCACTCATACACCAACTGGCCTCACTCATACACCACCAGCTGGCCTCACTCATACACCACCAGCGGGCCTCACTCATACACCACCAACTGGCCTCACTCATACACCACCAACTGGCCTCACTCATATACCACCAGCGGGCCTCACTCATACACCACCAACTGGCCTCACTCATACACCACCACCTGGCCTCACTCATACACCAATTGGCCTCACTCATACACCACCAACTGGCCTCACTCATACACCACCAGCTAGCCTCACTCATACACCAACTGGCCTCACTCATACACCACCAACTGGCCTCACTCATGTACAACCAGCTGGCCTCACTCATACACCACCAGCTGGCCTCACTTATACACCAACAGCTGGCCTCACTCATACACCACCAACTGGCCTCACTCATACACCACCAGCTGGCCCCACTCATACACCACCAGCTGGCCTCACTCATACACCACCAGCTGGCCTCACTCGTACACCACCAGCTGGCCTCACTCATACACCACCAGCTGGCCCCACTCATACACCACCAGCTGGCCTCACTCATACACCACCAGCTGGCCTCACTCATACACCACCAGCTGGCCCCACTCATACACTACCAGCCGGCCTCACTCATACACCACCAACTGGCCTCACTCATACACCACCAGCTGGCCTCACTCATACACCACCAACTGGCCTCACTCATACACCACCAACTGGCCTCACTCATACACCACCAGCTGGCTTTACTCATGCACCACCAGCTGGCCTCACTCATACACCACCCATACACCAGCTGGCCTCACTCATACACCACTCATACACCATCTGGTCTCACTCATACACCACCCATACACCATATGGCCTCACTCATACACCACCCATACACCATATGGCCTCACTCATACACCACCCATACACCAGCTGGCCTCACTCATACACCACCCATACACCATCTGGCCTCACTCATACACCACCCATACTCCATATGGCCTCACTCATACACCACCCATACACCAGCTGGCCTCACTCATACACCATCTGACCTCACTCATACACCACCCATACACCAGCTGGCCTCACTCATACACCACCCATACACCATATGGCCTCACTCATACACCACCCATACACCATATGGCCTCACTCATACACCACCCATACACCAGCTGGCCTCACTCATACACCACTCATACACCAGCTGGCCTCACTCATACACCACCCATACACCAGCTGGCCTCACTCATACACCACTCATACACCACCACCTGGCCTCACTCATACACCAGCTGGCCTCACTCATACACCACCCATACACCATCTGGCCTCACTCATACACCACCCATACACCAGCTGGCCTCACTCATACACCACTCATACACCATCTGGCCTCACTCATACACCACCCATACACCATCTGGCCTCACTCATACACCACCCATACACCATCTGGCCTCACTCATACACCACCCATACACCAGCTGGCCTCACTCATACACCACTCATACACCATCTGGCCTCACTCATACACCACCCATACACCATCTGGCCTCACTCATACACCACCCATACACCAGCTGGCCTCACTCATACACCACCCATACACCATCTGGCCTCACTCATACACCACCCATACACCATCTGGCCTCACTCATACACCACCCATACACCAGCTGGCCTCACTCATACACCACTCATACACCATCTGGCCTCACTCATACACCACCCATACACCATCTGGCCTCACTCATACACCACCCATACACCAGCTGGCCTCACTCATACACCATCTGGCCTCACTCATACACCACCCATACACCATCTGGCCTCACTCATACACCACCCATACACCATTTGGCCTCACTCATACACCACTCATACACCATCTGGCCTCACTCATACACCACCCATACACCATCTGGCCTCACTCATACACCACCCATGCACCATCTGGCCTCACTCATGCACCACCCATACACCATCTGGCCTCACTCATACACCACCCATACACCATCTGGCCTCACTCATACACCACCCATACACCATCTGGCCTCACTCATACACCACCCATACACCATATGGCCTCACTCATACACCACTCATACACCAACTGGCCTCACTCATACACCACTCATACACCAACTGGCCTCACTCATACACCACTCATACACCAGCTGGCCTCACTCATACACCATCTGGCCTCACTCATATACTCTTGATAAAACTTGTAGAAAGTTGGTTCATGAATTATTCTTTTATGAGGCTTTGTATATTGATGTATTTTTTCCTATACTTATTGGCGCCTAGTCGCTTTACTGTCTGCCCGTCTTCTGATAGGCTGTCTACCTGCCTGTCTTCCAATGGCTTACCTGTCTGTCTCTCTGTACCTGATTACCTACCTACCTGGCTTCTGATAGCTTACTTGTTTGACTGTCTTCTAATAGCCTGTCTACCTGACTGTCTTCAATAGCCTGTCTACCTGACTGTCTTCAATTGCCTGTCTACCTGCCTGTCTTCTAATAGCCTGTCTACCTGCCTGTCTTCTAATAGCCTGTCTACCTGACTGTCTTCTAATAGCCTGTCTACCTGCCTGTCTTCTAATAGCCTGTCTACCTGCCTGTCTTCTAATAGCCTGTCTACCTGCCTGTCTTCTAATAGCCTGTCTACCTGCCTGTCTTCTAATAGCCTGTCTACCTGCCTGTCTTCTAATAGCCTGTCTACCTGCCTGTCTTCTAATAGCCTGTCTACCTGCCTGTCTTCTAATAGCCTGTCTACCTGCCTGTCTTCTAATAGCCTGTCTACCTGACTGTCTTCTAATAGCCTGTCTACCTGCCTGTCTTCTAATAGCCTGTCTACCTGCCTGTCTTCTGGAAGCCAACATCCGTTTATGTCTACTGACAACCTTCCTCTACGTTTCCGAGCATGTTTATTAATATCCTGGACCCTCTGTCTGTCTGTCTGCCTGTCTGTAAGTCTTCTCAGTCTTCCTGCATGTGTCTGTCTAAATGTCTTCTGGTAGTTCTCATACGAGTCTGTCTACACCTCCCTGCCTCTGAGTCACCTCACAGCCACGTCTCTCTGTCTACCTGGATCATTTGTATGTTTACTTGTTCTGTCTTGGTACAACATTTTTAGGGTGGGTCCGCCCTCGTTCCCCTCCCTCTCCCCCCCCCCTTCCTTACCTCCTCACCCCATTCCCCCTTCCCCCTTCCCCCCTCCTCCCGCTCCCCTCCCCCTCCTCTCCTGGTTTGGTACGGCATATTCAGGGTTGGTTCGCCCCCATCTACCTTCCCCCCTCCCCTCCCCTAAATCCTTCCTCTCCCTTCCCTCTCCCCCCTCTCCGTTACCCATTACTCCCTGCCCCCCTCCCCTCCAGGTTATCTCGCCGTACTTGACTGGTCTCGTGGGTGGGGTGGGGGGGACATGGCCAGGTGACCTTCCTGGCTGGGCACCGCTCACCCACGCCCACACACACGCCCACACCACCCTGATTGCCCACAACTCCACCACTCTTGCTACCCACGCCTGAAGCATCCTTTCTGCCCACGTCTTCCCATCCAACCTGTTGCCTCCCGCGGCGCTGCCCACACACTTTCATTATACACGACCACTTTACCCCTGCTGCCCACGCCCGTACTCATACACACAGCACCCATATCACCTAAACCCATCCACATCCACACCACCCAGTTACCCACACCCATACACATAATACCCCCACCACCTACACTCATACAGCTGCCCACACCCGTACCCACACCACTAAACACACACACACACACACACACACACACACACTGCAGTATTCACCAGTACCGCTAATGTGTTGACTCATGAGGGCAAAGGTTGACCAACACATGATAAATGAAGGCTTTTTCGGACCCCTGAATGATTAACCCACACAGTTTATTTCACCTGTTGATATCTTACCTTAACGCTACCTGGGGGGTTAGGTTAGGTTAGGTTAGGTTAGGTGGACGCTACACAATATCACCATACACAAGACACAGCGGGACCGACACATACTAAACACCTTTACTTAAATAACGTGGGCGATACTTGTTGCCTTTATATAAGGAGCAAGTGTCGCAGGTGTGTGTGTGTGTGTGTGTGTGTGTGTGAGGTAAGTCAGGAACTAGCAGGGTATGTCACACACCGCCCGGCTGTTCCTCCATATTAGTGACCAGAGTGTTGCATTCAGGGTATGTGTACCAGCTGTGTCAAGTGTCATTATAACTGTGTCACCTGCCACCTATGTAATGTGTCAGGTTGGCTTAGTGTGTCATAACTGTGCCATGTGTCAGCTGTGTCATGTGGCATTGTTATTAGACAGATAATATTAATCATCATCATCATCATCATCATCACTACCACCACCATCATCACTATCACCACCATCATCACTATCACCACCATCATCACTATCACCACCATCACAACTACTACCACTACCACCACCACCATTATTATTACCACCATCACCATTATTGTCACCACCATCACCACCACCACCCCCACCATTATTATTACCCACCACCACCACCACCACCACCACCACCACCACCACCCCCAACACCACCATCACCACCACCACCACCACCACCATCAACACCACCACCAATACCACCACCACCACCACCACCACCGCCATCACCACCACCGTCACCATCATCACCACCACCATCATCACCATCACTACCACCACCACCACAGAGACTCTACTTCAGTGGTGTGAGTATTGTTGTGACAGAGAAAGTAATTTACACGTCGCCTAAATTGCACCGAGACTCTACCCTAATGAGATGTGTGAGTCAAGCAGAGAAGTGATGGTGTTTTCAATGGCGTTTACAAGACACTGAGCCTGTACCACGTAGCGAGCCGAGGTAATGCTAAGGAATATATTTTACCTTATATTCGTACTGTATATTTCATGGTATATACTAATGTGGGTATTATATAATCGTATATAATCGTCGTTATATACTAATGTGGGTATTATATAATCGTATATAATCGTCGTTATATACTAATGTGGGTATTATATAATCGTATATAATCGTCGGTGTATACTAATGTGGGTATACTCTCTCTCTCTCCACACACACACACACACATCTTGCCTCAGTTCACCAGAAAGCTCCTCCCGACATTACTACATATCCGCTAACACAGTTAAGGAGATATATATATAACACCTTACTCGCTTCTGTGTGTGTGTGTGTGTGTGATGACCTTTCATGACGTGTATTGTGGTCAGGGCTCTACACCACACACTGATATCAACTTTAACTTCTGGTGAATTTTTGTTTTTTTAGGTCAAAGATCACGTCACTTATACTCATAGCCAGGGTAGATTATGTCACTTAAACTTATGTAGTAATGCTATATTAAGTCATTATACACCTTCCAGTACATTACGTTACTTATACACATTCAGTACATTACATCACTTATACACACAGTACAGTACACTACGTCACTTATGCACACAGTACAGTACACTACGTCACTTATGTACACAGTACAGTACACTACGTCACTTATACACACAGTACTGTACATTACGTCACTTATACACACAATGCAGTCACTTGTACACGTACCCAAGGAGAGATTCTCAAAGCTTCGCTGTCTAAAATTTCTCCTTAATCGGAGTTACGAAAAATTGTCTTCCTAACCCACTTAAGGATGCGTCATAAATACACTGAGAATCTCCCTTAACCTCACCTAAATCAACCCAAACTAACCAAACATAACCTAACGTAAAGTAACATAACCTAACTAACACCTAACCTAACCTAACCTAAATTAACTTAACTTAACCTTAACATAAATTACATAACCTTACTAACACCTAACCTACACTAACGTAACTTAACCTAACTTAAATAAAACCCAAGCTAACCAAACTTAACATAACTAAAGCCTTACCTAACTAACCTAACCTAACCTAACCTAACCTAACCTAACCTAACCTCACTTACGAGATAAAATTATAACGGAAAACCTTATCCAAACATTTTATATCTTATCTGGTGTTAAGTGGACGTGTCTAGTTAAGGTAGATCTTTGTGTTTCAGGTGAGGTTAGATTAACGTTAGCTTTGAGTTAGGTGAGGTTAGGTTAGGTTAGGTTAGATTTACTTAGATCAGGGAAATTTAGGTTAGGTTAGGTTGGATTATGTTTGCTTTAGTTTAGGTTAAGTTATTTCTTAGCTAGGTTAGGTTACTCTAGATTATGTTAAGTTAGATTGGGGTAAGTTAGGTTTTAGAGTAAGTGAACCAGTTAAATTATATAATTAAATCTTCAGAAACGGGAAATACATAGAACGGGCTTCAATGTGACTATACGGTGTCCTGCGGGTCAGGGAGTGGTGGTGATAGTAGTGGTAGTAGTGGTAGTGGTGGTAGTGTCGGTGGTGGTGGCACTGACAGAGGCGGTGGTGGTGGAGGCAGTGGTGTTGGAGGGGGTGGTTAGAGCCGTCCTGGGGGGGTGGCGAGGGAGGGTGGCCGCCCCGGTGAGCGAAGTTTTTCTTAACTCAAATAGACATAAAACTATCTAAGGCCAACTACAATATGTCTCAAGAGGTCTGGCTATGCTCTCCATCGAAAAGGAACTGACAGCAAGTTTGTGCTATTATGAACTGACAGAAAAGTTTGCTGGAAAGAAGGCAAGGAAGGTTAATTTTCAAAAGTAGGCTTTTTCTGATACTTCGCAAATGCTTTATGAGAAATTATAGAAGATTAAATTAGTTTATTTTATTAATTATGTTACCATTAAATATTTCATTACATCCAGACAGTCTTATGGCATTTGTCTTGTTTATGTTACACAAATATATAAAATAATATTATTGTTTCCATGTACTCTTTATGCATGCAATAATATCACCAGGTCTTAAATTTTATGCTTTTCTTGCGTATTTCCGAATCTCATGTTAAGTATTATCATAACTTCAAGAACCGTTATCACATACGGTCTACGGGTTGCAGATCTCTTTCATTTTCTTTCCATATTTTGTGTTGCAATACTGTAAAATTACTTCCTGTATCCACTGTCGTATGAGATCAAACACCTTCAGTAATCAAGGCTTTACTCAACTCATAAATCCATATACATCTGCAACAGAACAAAACCAAACTCAATTAGAACAAGAGAATATTTAGAGTAAAGATAAACACAAACATAATTTATTCCATAATATGACATTTACTCCTGCCAATATAATCAATCAAACATCATTGGCGTATCACTGGGGTTCTCTTCGCTGCCGAGTAGACAGACGAAGAGGTAACTCCTGCATGACACTAGGATTCAGCAATGTCGTCCCGGTATCTCTCTCTGCAGCAACTCCCTCACCATTATCCAATGTTTCTGGCTCCACTGAAGGTGAGGTTATCCGGCAGAGATGTCTGAGGATGAGGTTCCACCAGGGCATGGAGCAAGATCACGGAGGAAAACTGAAGATTCACGTCCATCTGGATACTTGATGTGTGCATACGTTGGGTTAGCCTTGAGGAGCTCCACCTCATCAACGAAAGGGTCACCTTTACGAATCTGCGTAAGAAGACAGGACCTGGAGTCGTTAGCCATGTTGGCAGGGATGTACCCTGACAAGATCATCTCGGAAAATTGAAAAACCTCTCATGTGGAGTCACGTTGATGGCTGTTGATAGCAATGATCTAATGGAGTGAAGTGCTTCGGGTAGGTGAGCCTCCCATTCAGTATCCGGAACATCTCGAGATTTGGCAGCTAAATATATAGACTTCCAGATTATGCCATTGTACCGTTCTATTTGACTGTTTCCTGTTGGGTGGTAAGGTGTAGTTTTGCTGGACGTCACTCCACGACTAGCGAGATGAGTTTTCACTTCACGAGACATAAATGCACTTCTTCGATCAGAGTGGACAAAACACGCCATACCACAAAGCGAGAAGATGGTGTCCAGACATCTGATGACTGTTGAGGTTGTCATGTCAGCACATGGAATAGCAAAGGGAAATCTGGAATATTTATCCACAGCAGTGAAGAGATATGAGTTTCTCGTGTGTGATGGGAGAGGACCTTTGAAGTCAATGCTCAGTCTATCCATTGGTTGAGTAGCTTTGATAAGGGTATTTTCAGTAGGCCTGTGAAATGTTGGCTTGATTTCAGCACATACACGACAAGTTGAACAGACCTTTTTCACATCCTCCGAAAAAATGGGAGGTTCTTTGTCCGGACAAATTGAAGCATTCTGACAACCCCCGGGTGGCAGAGCCCTTCCTGGATGGCAGCGAGGTTTGACGATGAGATGGCTCCGCAGGACGCTGGGGTGAAAGTGTCAGGAGCAACGTTGTCTCTACCTGGCCGATACCAAATGGAATAGCTGAAACAAGCGAGTTCGAGTCGCCACCCTTGTATCTTGTCATTCTTTACTTTAGTCCTCCTACGACTGTCCAGCATAAATGTAACTGATCGCTGGTCAATAACAATGGTGAAGTGCCGTCCCAACAACAGGTGAGACCACTTTCTCACCGCTTCAATTATTGCAGTCGCCTCCTTCTCAACAGGAGGATAGTGAATCTCACTGCCAGATAACATCCGAGACATGAAGGCTACTAGCCGACCAGCTTGATTCAAAGTAGCAGACACGGCCACATCCGACCCATCACACTCCACAACAAATGGGATGATATGGTCAATGCTATTTAAGGCAGCTTCCCCATACAGTTTCTTTAAGTCATCAAAAGCTGTGAGCGCTTCACGGTCATGAGAAAAAGCTTTAGCCTTGTAGAGAGGCCATGTCTTGTCTGAAAACTCCGGGATCCACTTAGCGTAATACGCAAACATACCAAGTACACGTTGAAGAGCCGATCGGTTTGTAGGTGGTGGAAGTTCTTGCAGTGGTTTTAGCCTTTCAGGATCTGGTTTGATTTGACCATTTCCAAGTTGATAACCCAGAAGATTGATCGATGTTGCTGAGATTGTAGATTTTGATGTATTGAATGTCAGCTTCCTTTCCTCAGCAGCAGCAAGAAATTTCTCAAGATTTGCATCATGTTCTTTCTGATCCCGACCAGTTATGGTAATATTTCAAGGAAGGGAAATGTGTCACATAGATTCTCCTCCTCCATGAACTTGTCTATGGCTCTTTGAAAAACAGCAACACCATTCGTGACACCAAATGGTACACGTGTGAATTGACACAGTCGGCCATTTGCTTCAAATGCTGTAAAGGGTTTATCAGACTCGCTTCTACGTAGTTGATGGTATGCGCTCTTTAGATAAAATTTTGAGAACACGTGGTACTTAGCAAAAGTGTTGACCATGGTTTCAATGTTTGGCAATGGATATGCGTCGAAATTGGTGTAGATGTTCACCGTAGAAGAGCAGTCGATGCACATTCGTTTTCTGTGACAGCCTGAATCATCTCTTGCAATCACCACCTGTGCACGCCAAGGTGATGTACTTGACTCTATGATGCCTTGGGACAGTAAGCGTTGGATTTCTTTGGTGATGAACTTTTGGTCATCAGGGCTAAACAGTGGTTCTGACATACCTGCTGATGCCAGGCTACATACAGGCTTGTTACCAATGTTGGAAATCTTGAGCTCAGGTCTGGGTCCTCCATGCTCTATGGTAACTAAGGAGTGTTGTTTTTGGAAATCTATGCCGAGAATAACATCACCACAAAGATTGTCAATGACGCCCAGACTTGTGTTTGGATAATGACTGTCATTCACATACAGATCCACCGTACAATCACCTATCACAGAAGTCGTTGAAGACATTGCCAGGGTTATACTTTGGGAAACGGGTTTGATGTGAAGCTTAAGCCGATGGGTCACTCTCTTGTCAACGAAACTCTCAGAACTTGCCGAATCAATTAGGCCGGAGATTCGTCTTCCATTTACCTTTAAGTTTGTAGCAGAGCAATTCAGGCAATGAGGAACAGCAGCTGAGATGCCGTGACCTGTTTTTTACCCTTAGTCTGACAGACTTTTGCCCAGTGCCCTCTTTTTCCACATGAAGAGCAATCACTATCTTAAGCTGGACATCTCGCCCGTAAATGAAGACTGCCACCACAAAACCAACATCGTTTCTTAGTGGTCACACTAGCAAGTGTTGAGTCCTCAACTGGACGTATATCTTGTTGATTCGTGTACGGTGACTTAATAGTTTCCTCCACACATCCTGAAGCTGCTGCAATGACAGGGTTTAGTGGCTGGAAGGCTTCCGAAGGACGCTGTGCAAGATCCAAGGCTCAAGCTTGATCAAAGGCTTGAGAGAGTGTGAGAGCCTGATTTTCCAATAGACGTTGACGCATATTTTCAGAAGACATTCCGTTGACGAAGGCATCCCGTACTAACTCTTCACGATATTCTTCGGCCGTGACAGCTTTTAGGGTACAATCTTTGATGAGTCTGTGCAAGTCGCGAAGAAATTCATCCAGTGTTTCAAAAGGGCGCTGACGTCTTGCGGCGAGTTGTTGTCTGGCGAATATCTCATTTTTCTTTTTCATATACACCTTTTCCAACACTTGTATAGCTGTTTCAAACTCCGTAGCATCAGCAAAGTATTCAAACACAGCAGCAGACACATATTTTGTCAAACATCGTAGTTTGTCAGGCGCTCTGTCTCCACACATATCAATAAAGTTTTCAATAGTTTTATGCCAATGCTTGTATTCCTTCTCAGCAGCTGGGGAATTTGGATCAACATCAAGCTTATCGGGGCAGAGTATACGTTCTACGATGCTAGTAGAATAGGAATTGAATAAATTGTCGTATGAGATCAAACACCTTCAGTAATCAAGGCTTTATTCAACTCATAAATCCATATACATCTGCAACAGAACAACACAAAACCCAATTAGAACAAGAGAATATTTGGAGTAAACACAAACATAATTTATTCCATAATATGATAACCACTTCATTGATTTTGTAATTACTAAAATAAACCAGAGTTTTTCTTTAATTTCACGACTGCATACTATTGTTTTTATATTGTACGTACGCATACATGTTAGGCCCAGGGATGGGTCTGGTGGTGGTGGTGGTAGTAGTGGTAGTGGCAGTGGTGATGGTGGCAGTGGCAGTGGTGGTAGTAGTAGCGGTTCTGACCAACTCCCTCCTTTATACAGTCCGCAACCAGTGTCCTAACTCAAGTGGGTCCAGTTAATAGTTCCCTTAACTCAGGACCACCCCTGTGAGAGAGAGAGAGAGAGAAAGAGAGAGAGAGTATGAAAAAGGGAAAATGTGTGAGATAAATTGAGAGAAAGAGAGTGAGAGGGAGAGAATGTGTGTATGTGCGTGAGAGAGAAAGATACAGAGAAAGAGAAAAAGAAAGAGAGAGAGACAGAGAAAGAAACAGAGAAAGAGAAAAAGTGTGGTGGGCAGGGAACACGTAACACTACCACTCCTGTTGTGATTCTAATGGTTGTTGTTGTGGTTGTTGTTGTGGCTGGTTGGCTGGTCTTGTCTACCACCCCTACTGACCGCTGACTCAACAATACACCCACCCAAACACACACACACACACACACACACACACACACATTAGGCGAGAGAACGAGTGTGAATATAATTAGACTGAAAGTACTTACACCAATTAATCAATACTTAAACCACGTTAATTATAAGACTATATTAACAAAATGACTTAGGTAAATGGATCTTGACTTTATGGCAAGGAGTATTTTGGCAGCATTTTAGGCCTTTTAGGAATATTTCAGGGTACTTTTGCTATTTTGGTGCAATTTATAATAGTTTGGGTCTAAATGTAGTCTATTTGGTCTACACGTTGGTCTACATGTTAGCCATTCTGGTCTAAATTTAATCCACTTGGTCTACACGTTAGCCAACTTGTTACAATGTAAAAGACAGTCCGTGTCCATAATATTTGTATGCACTTCAGTAATTATACGAGAGAAGATTTATCAGTATGAATCACCATAAACATGATCACAAGTACAAAACAATAATAACTATAGTGTAAAAAATACCTATTCTAATTATGAACGAAAAATAGGTACTCGAAAATGCAATATTAAAACTATCATTATTTTCTGGTAAAATATTGACTATAAAATTATTTTAATAATTACAGTATTATACCTAATTTATTACATTATTATATACCTTGTTATACCCACACTGTTATATACCTTGTTATACCCACACTGTTATATACCTTGTTATACCTACACTGTTATATACCTTGTTATACCCACACTGTTATATACCTTGTTATACCCACACTGTTATATACCTTGTTATACCCACACTGTTGTATACCTTGTTATACCTACACTGTTATATACCTTATTATACCTACACTGTTGTATACCTTGTTATACCCACACTGTTATATACCATGTTATACCCACACTGTTATATACCTTATTATACCTACACTGTTGTATACCTTGTTATACCCACACTGTTATATACCATGTTATACCCACACTGTTATATACCTTGTTATACCCACACTGTTATATACCTTGTTATACCCACACTGTTATATACCATGTTATACCCACACTGTTATATACCTTGTTATACCCACACTGTTATATACCTTGTTATACCCATACTGTTATATACCATGTTATACCCACACTGTTATATACCTTGTTATACCCACACTGTTATATACCTTGTTATACCCATACTGTTATATACCTTGTTATACCCATACTGTTATATACCTTGTTATACCCATACTGTTATATACCTTGTTATACCCACACTGTTATATACCTTGTTATACCCATACTGTTATATACCTTGTTATACCCATACTGTTATATACCTTGTTATACCCATACTGTTATATACCTTGTTATACCCACACTGTTATATACCTTGTTATACCCATACTGTTATATACCTTGTTATACCCATACTGTTATATACCTTGTTATACCCATATGTTATATACCTTGTTATACCCATACTGTTATATACCTTGTTATACCCATACTGTTATATACCTTGTTATACCCACACTGTTATATACCTTGTTATACCCACACTGTTATATACCTTGTTATACCCATACTGTTATATACCTTGTTATACCCATACTGTTATATACCTTGTTATACCCACACTGTTATATACCTTGTTATACCCACACTGTTATATACCTTGTTATACCCACACTGTTATATACCTTGTTATACCCATACTGTTATATACCTTGTTATACCCATACTGTTATATACCTTGTTATACCCATACTGTTATATACCTTGTTATACCCACACTGTTATATACCTTGTTATACCCACACTGTTATATACCTTGTTATACCCATACTGTTATATACCTTGTTATACCCATACTGTTATATACCTTGTTATACCCACACTGTTATATACCTTGTTATACCCACACTGTTATATACCTTGTTATACCCATACTGTTATATACCTTGTTATACCCACACTGTTATATACCTTGTTATACCCACACTGTTATATACCTTGTTATACCCATACTGTTATATACCTTGTTATACCCACACTGTTATATACCTTGTTATACCACACTGTTATATACCTTGTTATACCCATACTGTTATATACCTTGTTATACCCACACTGTTATATACCTTGTTATACCCATACTGTTATATACCTTGTTATACCCATACTGTTATATACCTTGTTATACCCATACTGTTATATACCTTGTTATACCCATACTGTTATATACCTTGTTATACCCATACTGTTATATACCTTGTTATACCCACACTGTTATATACCTTGTTATACCCATACTGTTATATACCTTGTTATACCCATACTGTT
Organism: Homarus gammarus; assembly: GCA_958450375.1. Classification (NCBI taxonomy): domain Eukaryota; kingdom Metazoa; phylum Arthropoda; class Malacostraca; order Decapoda; family Nephropidae; genus Homarus; species Homarus gammarus. The sequence goes on along the minus strand of CAUDMG010001422.1, from coordinate 487,991 downwards.
ATATACCTTGTTATACCCATACTGTTATATACCTTGTTATACCCACACTGTTATATACCTTGTTATACCCATACTGTTATATACCTTGTTATACCCATACTGTTATATACCTTGTTATACCCATACTGTTATATACCTTGTTATACCCACACTGTTATATACATGTTATACCCATACTGTTATATACCTTGTTATACCCATACTGTTATATACCTTGTTATACCCATACTGTTATATACCTTGTTATACCCATACTGTTATATACCTTGTTATACCCATACTGTTATATACCTTGTTATACCCATACTGTTATATACCTTGTTATACCCATACTGTTATATACCTTGTTATACCCACACTGTTATATACCTTGTTATACCCATACTGTTATATACCTTGTTATACCCATACTGTTATATACCTTGTTATACCCATACTGTTATATACCTTGTTATACCCATACTGTTATATACCTTGTTATACCCATACTGTTATATACCTTGTTATACCCATACTGTTATATACCTTGTTATACCCATACTGTTATATACCTTATTATACCCATACTGTTATATACCTTGTTATACCCATACTGTTATATACCTTGTTATACCCATACTGTTATATACCTTGTTATACCCATACTGTTATATACCTGTTATACCCATACTGTTATATACCTTGTTATACCCATACTGTTATATACCTTGTTATACCCATACTGTTATATACCTTGTTATACCCATACTGTTATATACCTTGTTATACCCATACTGTTATATACCTTGTTATACCCATACTGTTATATACCTTGTTATACCCATACTGTTATATACCTTGTTATACCCATACTGTTATATACCTTGTTATACCCATACTGTTATATACCTTGTTATACCCATACTGTTATATACCTTGTTATACCCATACTGTTATATACCTTGTTATACCCATACTGTTATATACCTTGTTATACCCATACTGTTATATACCTTGTTATACCCACTGTTATACCTGTTATACCACTGTATATACCTTGTTATACCCAACTGTTATATACCTTGTATACCCACTGTTATATACCTTGTTATACCCACACTGTTATATACCTTGTTATACCCATACTGTTATATACCTTATTATACCCATACTGTTATATACCTTATTATACCCATATGTTATTTAAATTCAAAACAAGCGGGAAAAGATGCACAACAGATTCAGAATGTTCAACGTTACTGCTTGCAGATAACAATAGCAGTAATAAAAATAAACAAAATTACAAAAAATAAAACAAATTCAAGTGTTTTCATCCTCACAAATTGTGTGTAAGTAGCAATACAAAATATCAATTTTTCCTTTGTTTATGGAAGAGGCAAAAGGCGGTAGCCTTAAACTAGCCTACTGCCTGTAACACTAACAAGTGTTGAAATACAAATACAAATACTAAATACTTTTTCTTCTGGGTGCCAAAATACAATTACAAATACAAATACATTGAAAATTTATTTAAATACAATTAAAATACATATACAATTGTATTTGATCCACCCCTGGTAGCAATGATAGTGGTAGTAGTAGTAGTAGTAGGAATGGGACTGACCAATCCAGAGGCGATTGCTGCCAACGAACATCAAAATTCAGTTAAGCTCACGAGAGCCCTCACTGACCATTTAATAGCTCAGAACGCAACAGGGGTGGTGGATTATCAGTGAAGTAAACAAGATTCGAAGGTCCATTACGACAGAACGACAGCACGGCCAAAGTGAGAAGTTGCAGCAACTGTTGCTGCAAGTACTAGAGAATACGAAAAAAAGTAGCTATAGCCCAGGAGGTGGGCGCCTCGAACTGGTTAACTAAGTTACCGATAAGGGCAAATGGTTTCAGTCTCAATAAACAAGAATGTACAGATGCCAATGCTCTAAGGTACGGTAAACCAGTAGAAGGTTTGCCCTCCCAATGCGTGTGTGACTCTTCCTATGACGTCGATCACTCACCTGTGGCGTCCCCCAAGGCACCAAGATGGGACCACTCTGCTTCCTTATGCTCATCAATGATGCCCCAAGAGAAACCCCCACTCGCTGGAAATATGTCGACGACTCCACCATTGGGATCAGCGTCAACAATTCTACTCCCAACTATACCGCCCTTCAGGATTTATTGAACAGTCTTCAAAACTGGGCCACCAACACCCATGTCACCATCAACCACACCAAGACCATGGTTATGCACATCAACCTCTCCTCCGACATTGTCCCACCTCCTTCCATTACTTTAGGTCCGAACACACTCCAGGTTGGAGATTCCACGAAGCTCCTCGGCGTCACCATAGACAACAAACTAAATTGGAAACCACACGTCAGTGAAGTTGTCAAATCCTCCAGTTTCCGTCTCCACCTCCTCCGCCGACTCAAGTCCCTCGGAGTTCCTGCACCCGAGCTCCTCAGTGTTTACACAACATTCATACTTCCCAAGCTCACCTATGCCTCCCCCACCTGGTCTCCCTCCCTAAATGCCACACAACGTAAACACCTAGAAAAAGTGCAAAAGAGGGCATGCAAGATTATTCTCTCCCCTTCCTACTCCACATATCAAGAAGCGCTCAACACACTGACCCTTTCGACTCTCACTGACCATCACCACGACCTCATCTGCAAATTTGGTAAGAAGCTTCTACACCATCCTCGACACCGGTTCCTACTACCACCTGAGATCCCTAGCCCGAGAATTGCTGTTCGACACCACAACCACATCCAGCCCATACGAGCACGAACTGATCGCTATAAGAACAGCCCAGTCCCAACCATTGTAAAAATTATCAATAACTTGTAATAGACCAGTGTATTCACTCCCCGTAAATACTACTTCTTGCACTGTCACTATGTTGAAATGCACTGTAGTTTGAGCTTTTCCCCATCTAGTTATTATATATCTTATTTGTATCACTTATGTTACTTGTATATTATTTATAATTCGAAACCCATTCCCCAAATATGTAACTGTATATTTTCAGCCTTCTGGCTGCCAAGCTCTTTCAATAAACCGTTAATTATTATTATTATTATTATTATTAAAAAGGGGGCTTCATATGTATGAGGCATGACGAAGTAAGGGATCTCACAGCAAATATGTTGAAGGAAATCTGCCGTGATTTCAGAGTAGAACCGACCCTCCTTCCATTGGATGGTGAGATTTTCTAACATAGGACTTCAAAACATCCAACGAAGCCCATGTTGACGTCAGTGCTCGAGGATTCTGGAAGCGGGGACAGCGAGCCTTCTTCGACATCAGGATTTTTGATCACATGGCCGCATGTCACCCTAACTTAGCTCTCAGTGCTGCACACAGGAGGAACGCGAACGACAAGATAAGGGCATAAGGGGAGAGAATTCAGAAGGTTGATCAAGGCAGCTTCACTCCTCTAGTGTTCACAACCTCTGGTGGGATGGGACCAAGTGCAAGATGCTTCTACGCCAGACTCGCGGAGGTGATATCCGAACAGAAGCAGCAGCCCAGAAGTTATGTTACAGCCTGGATGAGATGTCGACTGTCCTTCTCTCTCCTTAGGTTGGCTTTGCTCTGCCTCAGGAGAACGAGAGCATCGGCCCCAAAGCCGACAACAGTTGCAGATATTGACTATGAGGCTACAGTCACTGAATGCCGCATAGATCTGCTAGGGTAGCTATTTAAGTATTAGGATATTTAATATTAAGATAATAAAATGGTGGCGAAGGTGTGGCTATTGGGGGAGGCTGGAGACTATGTTACAAAAAAAAAGAAAAGAAGTGGTGGTGGTGGTGGTAGTAGTGGTGGTAGTAGTAGTGGTGGTGGTGGAAGTAGTAGTGGTGGTGGTGGTGGTGGAGGTAGTAGTGGTGGTGGTGGAAGTAGTAGTGGTGGTGGTGGGGGTGGAGGTAGTAGTGGTGGTGGTGGTGGTATTAATAGTGGTGGTGGTGGTGGTGGAGGATGTAGTGGTGGTGGTGGTGGTAGTAGAGGTGGTGGTGGTGGTATTAGTAGTGGTGGTGGTGACTTCATTACCGAACACACCAAGCCTGACCACCAACTGTTCCTGCCTTATATGGACCTGAATACCCCACTAAGGATCACCCACCACCCCTAAGGTTCACACCCACCCACCATAACCACCTGTAAGGTTCACACTCATACACCACCCCACCTGTAAGGTTCTCACTTATACACCACCATCCACCTGTAAGGTTCACGCTCATACACCACCAACCACCTGTAAGGTTCTCACTCATACACCACCACCACCTGTAAGGTTCTCACTCATACACCACCACCACCTGTAAGGTTCTCACTCATACACCACCACCACCTGTAAGGTTCTCACTCATACACCACCACCACCTGTAAGGTTCTCACTCATGCACCACCACCACCTGTAAGGTTCTCACTCTTAAACCACCACCACCTGTAAGGTTCTCACTCTTACACCACCACCACCTGTAAGGTTCTCACTCACCCACCACCACCACCACCTGTAAGGTTCTCACTCATACACCACCTGTAAGGTTCACACTCATACACCACCACCACCTGTAAGGTTCTCACTCATACACCACCACCACCTGTAAGGTTCACACTCATACACCACCACCACCTGTAAGGTTCTCACTCATACACCACCACCACCTGTAAGGTTCTCACTCAAACACCACCACCACCTGTAAGGTTCTCACTCATACACCACCTGTAAGGTTCACACTCATACACCACCACCACCTGTAAGGTTCTCACTCATACACCACCACCACCTGTAAGGTTCACACTCATACACCACCACCACCTGTAAGGTTCTCACTCATACACCACCACCACCTGTAAGGTTCTCACTCATACACCACCACCACCTGTAAGGTTCTCACTCATACACCACCACCACCTGTAAGGTTCTCACTCATACACCACCACCACCTGTAAGGTTCTCACTCATACACCACCACCACCTGTAAGGTTCTCACTCAAACACCACCACCACCTGTAAGGTTCTCACTCATACACCACCACCACCTGTAAGGTTCTCACTCATACACCACCACCACCTGTAAGGTTCTCACTCATACACCACCACCACCTGTAAGGTTCTCACTCAAACACCACCACCACCTGTAAGGTTCTCACTCATACACCACCACCACCTGTAAGGTTCTCACTCATACACCACCACCACCACCTGTAAGGTTCTCACTCATACACCACCACCACCTGTAAGGTTCTCACTCATACACCACCACCACCTGTAAGGTTCTCACTCATACACCACCACCACCTGTAAGGTTCACACTCATACACCACCACCACCTGTAAGGTTCTCACTCATACACCACCACCACCTGTAAGGTTCTCACTCATACACCACCACCACCTGTAAGGTTCTCACTCATACACCACCACCACCTGTAAGGTTCTCACTCATACACCACCACCACCTGTAAGGTTCTCACTCATACACCACCACCACCTGTAAGGTTCTCACTCAAACACCACCACCACCTGTAAGGTTCTCACTCATACACCACCACCACCTGTAAGGTTCTCACTCATACACCACCACCACCTGTAAGGTTCTCACTCATACACCACCACCACCTGTAAGGTTCTCACTCATACACCACCACCACCTGTAAGGTTCTCACTCATACACCACCACCACCTGTAAGGTTCTCACTCAAACACCACCACCACCTGTAAGGTTCTCACTCATACACCACCACCACCTGTAAGGTTCTCACTCATACACCACCACCACCTGTAAGGTTCTCACTCATACACCACCACCACCTGTAAGGTTCTCACTCATACACCACCACCACCTGTAAGGTTCGCACTCATACACCACCACCACCTGTAAGGTTCGCACTCATACACCACCACCACCTGTAAGGTTCGCACTCGCCCACCACCACCACCTGTAAGGTTCACACTCAAACACCACACTCACTTACCTCTTCCCTTCGTGACTAAACATTATGAGTAAAGTTGTCTCCCTGACCTGGTGTGTCCTCCTATGTCACCTAACCATTTTCCCAAATTAAACCTACTCATAGGTTTTGTCAGGTCAGGTTAGGACACGTGCATGAATCATGGTCCATGGTCTGGGTGTTCATGATTCATTGTCCGTGGATCATGGTTCATGACTAGTGGTCCGTTGATCGTGGTCAATGATTCATGGTCCTTTATCACTTAAAATTTGTACTTTTAGAATTAAAGAGAAAGAGTGAGATGGCCAGAAGTATCAGATAAACAGGAGGCGGGAAGGAAAGGTCACCGAGTCTGGGTGCTGGTCTGTGATTGGTGGAGGGTAACATTGTAAACAAACATGGCCGCCCCGGTGTGTCGCAGGAACTGGACAACCCAACCCACCACCTCAATCCAGGCTATTGCGTCTAACTTGTTTAATGTGCGTGCTTTGTGATTGGTCATTGATATATTTGAGAGAGAGAGAGAGAGAGAGAGAGAGAGAGAGAGAGAGAGAGAGAGAGAGGGGTTGTAAGTCTAGTAAATAGTACAAATATATTAATTACCAAGTTTTATCCCCTCAGAGAGAAGGGTCTGTGGCTTATAATCCGTATGTTTGTCCGTATGTGTGTGTGTGTGTGTGTGTGTGTGTATAAACAAAACAGTAAAGCTTATTACTGTCTGTTGTGGTTGTACAGTAGACCAACCTACCACGCCGATCATCTATCAACAACACATCAGCTGCAGGCACCGAGCACTTTATCAGCCATGTTGTTGTTACTAACCTCATTGACGTTCAGATCCATGACCAGCCTTCCTGTCCTCACACACACACACACACACACCTGCACTCGTCAGGCACACCTTGTCCTAAGTCAGGCTTGCACAAGGTCCTCCCTCATGTTGGCCATAATCCACGGCTAAACTATATATATATTCCTCGGCGTTGTTATGGAGAATTGTGCTTACCTCTGCCGCCCTCACACACACACACACACACAGGTACCAGACAGACTGTCAGACAGACACCATGGGTCATGATACTCAGCCTTATACATCATAACACATGATACACTAGAGACACAGACATGGCCGCCTGTATCATGTATTGTGAGGTTGAGCAGAAACATCTGCCTCAAGGCTGAACCAGACTGGATTTATGCGAGTGTGGGAGGTAGAGACCCGAGTGATGGTGGTGGTGGTGGTGGTTGTGTGTGGTGGTGGTGTTGGTATGTGGTGGTGGTGTGTTATGTTGGTGGTGATGTGTGGTGATGATGGTGGTGTGTAGTGGTGGCGGCAGTGGTGGTGGTGTGTGGTGGTGTGGTGTGGTAGTGTTGGTGTGTGGTGGTGTGTGGTGGTGTTGGTGTGTGGTGGTGTGTGGTGGTGTTGGTGTGTGGTGGAGGTGTGTGGTGGAGGTGTGTGGTGACGGCGGTGGTGGTGATTTGTGGTGGTGTGTGGTGGTGTGTGGTGTGTGGTGGTAGTGTGTGGTGACGGCGGTGGTAGTGGTGTGTGGTGGTGTGTGGTGGTGTTGGTGTGTGGTGGTAGTGTGTGTGGTGACGGCGGTGGTGGTGGTGTGTGGTGGTGGAGTGTGGTGTGTGGTGGCAGTGTGTGGTGTGTGGTGGTGGTGTGGTGGCAGCGTGTAGTGTGTGGCGTGTGGTGGTGTTGTGTGGTGGTGGAGGTGTGTGGTGACGGCGATGGTGGTGGTGTGTGGTGTGTGGTGAAGGTGGTCCAAGACGCAAAAAGTCACACCTGCGTGCTACACACACACACACACACACACACACACACACACACACACACACCAGTATACCAGGTATATAAAGACAGGTGTGGGGTGGTCACACTACATGTTAATATTAATAATACTGTACAATTACCACAAGACAAGATCTGTACATTAACGTGTTACACTGTACAACACTACTCAGGATCTATACACTGTACAACTCCCAGTACACTACGAGAGTAAAATAGTGTGTCACAATTATGGATAGACCTTCAAGATGATGATGATGATGATGATGATGATGATGATTATAGAGACAATAATAATGATGATATTTGTGATAAAGACAATAACAATGATGACAATGATAATACTAATGAGGATGAGTTACAGGTCGGCAAGTTAAAAAGCTCAATATAGGAGTGAATATAATGTTGGCTAATTTGTGGTGGGAGGAGGTTATGGTGGTACCTGGTGGATGGGGGGGTGGGGGAGGGAAGAGGTAGGAAAGGAGTGAAGGATGAGAGGGAAGGAGGAAAACCCATCCAGTAACCAATAATGCCTAGATAGAATACAAAAGCAAAGACACCCTCCTGGGCCTGCATATATCCACGACAGGTTACTCCCATCATGTCCACACCAGGAAGAAAAAGGCAAGAAGAGAGCTGAGAAAACTATACCGCTTTAAAGCACTTCCTGAGAAAATAAAACCCCGCCAAGGTGACTTCATTTATCATACCGATATTAACTTACCCAGCAGTACTTCTTCATACTATGAGCACCACTCAAATATAAGATTACAGGTGGTCCAAAATAAAGCCCTAAGATTCGTCACAGGTGAAAGATACCCCTTTACCAGAACCACAGCCGAGATACATAGAGACCTGAGAATAAAACCCATCAACCAGCAGCTGCACACCCTGGCCAGCAGAGTCTGGCAAAAGATAGAACGATCAGAGCAAGAACTCCTTCAAAGACTCCCATCAGATAACGACAACAACCATACATAGTTCCCAAAAAGTTACCAAATCTCAAAAGGTCCATTACCACCCCCGACCTACACGGCCAGGCAATAGACAACCTCCCTAGACCAGCATCCGCCAGTAGGGTCGGCGGAATATGAAATAAGACCCTAAAAACACCCATATGTGGGACAGGGTAGGCTGTCTAGTGCCTGTATCGACAGACCATAACTAGCCTATGACACAACCCTAACACACCATTAGCTTAACTAGGCAGTCAGCCTGCCCTCTCTTACCTCCTCCTACATTTCTTCAATTTCCTAACTGTAACTTCCTCCCCCCATCTCTAATCTTCTTTCACCCCTCCCTCCTTTCATCCCTCCCTCCTTTCTTTCTAAAAAAAAGAGGAAAGCCAGGTGGGAGAGAGTAAAAGGGAGTGAGGGAGGGAAGGAAAAGAAAAGAAGTGAGAAAGCGAGTGAGCGAGGAAAGGAAAGAAGAAGAAGAGAGTGCACGAGTGAATGACTAAGGAAGGGAGTGAGGGAGAAAGTGAGGGAGAGAGAGAGAGGGTGCGGGAGAGAGCGAAAGAGTCATTTCCTCACCGGCAGATGTAACTATTGTGTCGGTAGGCAGCCAAGGTCTCCCATGCCCTCCCTCAATAAGCTTTTATTTCCATGAGTAATGACTCCCACAACATATAAAGCACTGTCGCAGCCATTTACTGCAACACAACACGCAATACTGAATGTAAAAGGAAACGCAACAATGAATGCAACAAAAGAAGCAATAATGAATGCAACACAAGGCGCAATAATGAATGTAACACGACGCAAAAGTAAATGCAAAGCAACACGACGCAAAAATATATGTAATGCCTCATGATGCAAAAAATATGCAGTGCAACACGATGCAGTAATCAATGCAACACAAGACGAACTGCATTTATTAAACAAATAAGGCAAGAGTGGATTCTGAGGTGTTGACAGGATGTAGATATGGCAGTAAGTGTGATGATGTGTGATGACGATTGTATGACGAGTGATGATGTGTGATGACGATTGTATGAAGAGTGATGATGTGTGTGTGACGAGTGATGATGTGTGTGACGAGTGATGATGTATGTGTGAGGACGAATGATGACGTGTGTGTGCGTGAGGACGAGTGATGTCGTGTGTGATGACGTGTATGTGGACGAGTGAAGACGTGTATGTGAAAGAGTGATAACATGTGACAACGTGTGTGATGACGTGTGTGGGTGTGTGTGTGTGGACGAGTTATAACATGTGTGAGGAGGACTGATGACGTATGTGGAAGAGTGAATCATGACGTGTGTGGTAGGATGAATCATGACGTGTGTGGGAGGGTGAATCATGACGTGTGTACACGTCTCTGTCTCAACAACACCTTATTAGAAAAATCAAATACACGTGTGAGAGCGTCTTGATATATATGTCAGGTGAGAGAGGCGGGACAGGTGAGGAAATATGACACACCTCTCTTGGTGTACGGTGGGTGATTTACTGGTTCACTTCCTGATGATACTGCTGCTACCTACACTACTACTGCTACTACTACTTCTACAAATACATTTTTTTTTTTTTGAATGGCCTCCAGCCTCCCCCAACAGCCATACCTTCGCCACCATTTTATTACCTTAATATTAAATATCCTAATACATAAGTAGCTATCCTGCCTGTGTTGAGTTAGTTGAGCGGCAGATCTATGCGGCATTCAGTGACTGTAGCCTCATAGTCAATATCTGCAACTGTTGTCGGCTTTGGGACCGATGCTCTCGTTCCCCTGAGGCAGAGCAAAGCCGACCGAAGGAGAGAGAAGGACAGTCAACATCTCATCCAGGCTGTAACATAACTTCTGGGCTGCTGCTTCTGTTCGGATATCACCTCCGCGAGTCTGGCATAGAAGCATATTGCACTTGGTCCCATCCTACCAGAGGTTATGAGCACTAGAGGAGTGAAGCTGCCTTGATCAAGGTTCTGAATTCTCTCCCCGTATGCCCTAATCTTGTCGTTTTCGTTCCTCCTGTGTGCAGCATCGAGAGCTAAGTTACGGTGACATGCGGCCATGGGATAAAAAATCCTGATGTCAAAGAAGGCTCGCTGTCCCCGCGTTCAGAATCCTCGAGGACTGATGTCAACACGGGCTTCGTTGGATGTGTTTGAAGTCCTATGTTGGAAATTCTCACCGTCCAATGGAAGGAGGGTCGGTTCTACCCTGACATCACGGCAGATTTCCTTTAACATATTTGCTGTGAGATCCCTTACTTCGTCATGCCTCATGCATATGAAGCCCCCTTTCTTGCACACCATGGCGTGATCGACGTCATAGGAAGAGCCACACACACATTAGTAGGGCAAACCTTCTACTGGCCAACCCTACCTTAGAGCATTGGCATCTGTAAATTTTTGTTTATTGAAACTGAAACCATTTGCCCATATCGGTAATGTAGTTAACCAGTTCGAGGCGCCCACCTCCTGTGCTATAGATACTTTTTTTCAAATTCTCTGGTACTTGCAGCAACAGTTGCTGCAACGTAACACTTTGGCCGTGCTGTCGTTCTGTCATAATGGACCTTCTAATCTTGTTTACTTCACTGGCATCCACCTCCCCTGTTGCGTTCTGAGCTATTATGTGGTCCGTGAGGGCTGCCGTGAGCTGAACTGAGTTTTGATGTTCGGTGGCAGCAATCTCCTCTGGATTGGTCAGTCCCATTCCTCCCAGTCTCGGTGGTAGTGTACCTTCACCGCCATTTTATTGCCTTAAAATTAAATATCTTAATACATAAGTAGCTACCCTGGCTGTGATGAGTTAGTTGAGCCGCAGAGATGTGCGGCATTCAGTGACTGTTGTCTCATAGTCAATATATGCGACTGTTGTCGGCTTTGGGGGCCGAAGATCTCGTTCCCCTGAGGCAGAGCAATGCAGACCTAAGCAGAGAGAAGGACAGTCGACATCTCAACTATGCTGCAATGTAACTTCTGGGCTGCTGCTTCGGTTTGATAGCACTTCAGCCAGTTTTGCATAGTAGCATCTTGCACTTGGCCCCATCCCATCAGAGGTTATAAACACCAGAGGAGTGAAGCTGCCTTGATCCACATTCCGAATTCTCTCTACAAATACCCAGAAGTCAAAGAAGGCTCACTGACCCAGTGTCCAGAATCTTCGAGCACTGACGTCCACACAGGCTTCGTTGGATGTGTTGGAAGTCCTGTGGTGGAGATTTTAACTGTGCAATGGAAGGAGGGTCTGTTCCACCGTGACATCGTGGCAGATTTCATTCAGTATATTTACTGTGAGATCCCTTACTTCATACCTCATGCATACAAAAACCCCTTTCTTGCACAACATGGCATGGTCGATATCGTAGGACGAGCCACACACTCGTTGGGTGGGTAAACCTTCGGCTGGTCAACCATAAATTAGAGCAGTGGTCCCCAACCTTATGTTGGCTCTGCGCCAAATTTATCATTGTAAATATAGTGGAGTGCAAAAAAAAACTTTTGATCGACATTCAAGAAAAAAATCTCATATATAGTGTACAGTTATTTACAGTTGTACATGTCTAACTGCTACCAGTTAAATACTTTTTACCAGTTACATACATTTTACATTTACTCTTGAACAGGATTTGTGTATTTACCACAGTGAGAAGGCTGGCTCTCTCTCTTGGCCCGGTCTTGGGTAAATACACATGTCCTGTACACGACAGTTGTATCAAGTTATTACAGATTTTCATTAATTTCACTGTTACAAAGAATTCCAAATAATTCACAATTTTCTAATAAACCTTTTCCAGCTCCATAATATGTCCTTGTGGGCCCTATGGTGCCGCGAACTACAGGTTGAGGATAACTGCCTTAGAGCAATCACATCTGTAAATTCTTGATTGTTAAAGCTGAAGCCTTTTACCCCTATCAGTAAAGGTGTTAGCCAGTTAGAGGCGCCCACCTTCTGCGCAATAGCTACATTTTTTTTTTAAGTTCTCTGCCAAATTTCTGCATCAGTTGTTAAAGTTATATCACTTTGGTTGTGCTGTCGATCTGTCGTAATGGAACGTCGAATGTTATTTAATTTGTTGGTATCCACCTCACTTGTTGCATTCTGAGCTATTATATGCTCAGTGAGAGCTACCATGAGCTAGACTAAGTTCTGATGTTCGGTGGCAGCAAGCTCCTCTGGATTAGTCATTCCCATTCCTCCCAGTCTCGGTGGTAGTGCAAGGAGTGATTACTACTACTACTACTATAGAAAGAAAGTGGCCTCCATCCTCCCCTATAGCCACACCTTCGCCGCCATGTTATTACCTTAAAATTAAATATCCTAATATATAAGTAGCTATCCTAGCTGTGTTGAGTTAGTTGAGCGGCAGATCTATGCCGCATTCAGTGACTGTTACCTCATAGTTAATATCTGCAACTGTTGTCGGTTTTGGGGCTGATGCTCTCGTTCCCCTGAGGCAGAGCAAAGCCGACCGAAGGAGAGAGAAGGACAGTCGACATCTCATCCAGGCTGTAACATAACTTCGTGGCTGCTGCTTCTGTTCGGATATCACCTCCGCGAGTCTGGCGTAGATGCATCTTGCACTTGGTCCTATCCCACCAGAGGTTGTGAACACTAGAAGAGTGGTGCTGCCTTGATCAACGTTCTGAATTCTCTCCCAGTATGCCCTTATCTTGTCGTTCTCGTTCCTCCTGTGTGCAGCATCGAGAGCTAAGTTACGGTGACATGCGGCTATGCCGCTATGGGATAAAAAAATCCTGATGTCGAAGAAGGTTTCACTGTCACCGCGTCCAGAATCCTCGAGCACTGACGTCATAACAGGCTTCGTTGGATGTGTTTGAAGTCCTATGTTGGAAATTCTCACCGTCCAATGGAAGGAGGGTCGGGTCTACCCTGACATCACGACAGATTTCCTTCAACATATTTTCTTTGAGATCCCATACTTCGTCATGCCTCATGCCTACTACTACTACTATTACTACTACTACCACTACTACGACTACTACGTGTACTTTTTTTTTCTAACGTGGCCTCCAGCCTCCCCCAATAGCCACACCTACTCCTACTACTACTACTACAACTTTTTTTTCTTTTTTCTTTTTTTTACTACTACAACAACAACTACTACTACTACTACTACTACTACTACTACTACTACAACTGCCACCACACCACCACACACACCATCACCACACACCACTATACATCACCATTACACACAACCACCACACACACCACCACCACAATACCCCACCACTAGACACCACCACCCCATGCCTCTAATATACCTCCACCACTACCACACACCACATACCACTACACCCCACCACTACATACCACCACTACCACACACCACATACCACTACACCCCACCACTACAAACCACCACACACCACCACTACCACACCACCACCACACCACCACCACCACACACCACCACACACCACCACCACCACCACCACCACCACCACACCACCACCTCATTAAGCCCAACAGTTAAATGTTGCAAGTGAGACTCTCCCCTCAATACATACCAAGTATTACCATAAACGAGTGAGCCAGACCGGTCCACACTCACACTCACTCACACACACACACACACACACACAGATCTTCATAATATACTTCATCTTGTTTTGGTCATAAGACTTGTTGTGGTGTTTGTGAGGCGAGATATTAAACTTGATAATACTCTTAACTGACTGAACAAAATACTTTTAACTGACTAAGCATAATTCTCTTAAATGACTGAATATAATACTTTGAACTGACTGAACATAATACTTTTAATTTCTAAGTATTATATATATATTTGTTTAAGTGACCGAGTATTATACACGATAAAAATCAGTAATAGGCATGATAATATTTAAAGTAAGATAGTCCTTAAGTCTGATAATATAGTCACTGAAAATACTTAGTACTATGTTTCATAATTAGAGACACACACACACACACCACGGTGTTTGTGTCCTTGAGTAACACTATGTGGAAATCCCCGCGAGTATAAAAGATATTTATTAAGAAACCTCAATGGAAAACGGGTCCTGAGTAGGTGTGTTGTGGGGGTGTGAGGAGGTGTGTTGTGGGGGTGTGAGGAGGTGTGTTGAGGAGGTGTGTTGAGGGGGTGTGAGGAGGTGTGTTGTGGGGGTGTGAGGAGGTGTGTTGTGGGGGTGTGAGGAGGTGTGTTGAGGGGGTGTGAGGAGGTGTGTTGAGGGGTGTGAGGAGGTGTGTTGAAGGGGTGTGAGGAGGTGTGTTGAGGGGGTGTGAGGAGGTGTGTTGAGGGGGTGTGAGGAGGTGTGTTGAAGGGGTGTGAGGAGGTGTGTTGAGGGGGTGTGAGGAGGTGTGTTGAAGGGGTGTGAGGAGGTGTGTTGAAGGGGTGTGAGGAGGTGTGTTGAAGGGGTGTGAGGAGGTGTGTTGAAGGGGTGTGAGGAGGTGTGTTGAGGGGTGTGAGGAGGTGTGTTGGGGGGTGTGAGGAGGTGTGTTGTGGGGGTGTGAGGAGGTGTGTTGAGGGGGTGTGAGGAGGTGTGTTGAGGGGGTGTGAGGAGGTGTGTTGAGGGGGTGTGAGGAGGTGTGTTGAGGGGGTGTGGTGTGAGGAGGTGTGTTGAGGGGGTGTGAGGAGGTGTGTTGAGGGGGTGTGAGGAGGTGTGTTGAGGGGTGTGAGGAGGTGTGTTGTGGGGGTGTGAGGAGGTGTGTTGTGGGGGTGTGAGGAGGTGTGTTGAGGGGGTGTGAGGAGGTGTGTTGAGGGGGTGTGAGGAGGTGTGTTGAGGGGGTGTGAGGAGGTGTGTTGAAGGGGTGTGAGTAGGTGTGTTGTGGGGGTGTGAGGAGGTGTGTTGAGGGGGTGTGAGGAGGTGTGTTGAGGGGGTGTGAGGAGGTGTGTTGAGGGGGTGTGGTGTGAGGAGGTGTGTTGAGGGGGTGTGAGGAGGTGTGTTGAGGGGGTGTGAGGAGGTGTGTTGAGGGGTGTGAGGAGGTGTGTTGTGGGGGTGTGAGGAGGTGTGTTGTGGGGGTGTGAGGAGGTGTGTTGAGGGGGTGTGAGGAGGTGTGTTGAGGGGTGTGAGGAGGTGTGTTGAAGGGGTGTGAGGAGGTGTGTTGAGGGGGTGTGAGGAGGTGTGTTGAGGGGTGTGAGGAGGTGTGTTGAAGGGGTGTGAGGAGGTGTGTTGAAGGGGTGTGAGGAGGTGTGTTGAAGGGGTGTGAGGAAGTGTGTTGAGGGGGTGTGAGGAGGAGTGTTGAGGGGGTGTGAGGAGGTGTGTTGAGGGGGTGTGAGGAGGTGTGTTGAGGGGGTGTGAGGAGGTGTGTTGAGGGGGTGTGGTGTGAGGAGGTGTGTTGAGGGGGTGTGAGGAGGTGTGTTGAGGGGGTGTGAGGAGGTGTGTTGAGGGGGTGTGAGGAGGTGTGTTGAAGGGGTGTGAGGAGGTGTGTTGAAGGGGTGTGAGGAGGTGTGTTGAAGGGGTGTGAGGAGGTGTGTTGAAGGGGTGTGAGGAAGTGTGTTGAGGGGGTGTGAGGAGGTGTGTTGAGGGGGTGTGAGGAGGTGTGTTGAGGATGTGTGAGGTGTGTCGAGGGTGTGTGATGAGGTGTGTTGTGTGGGAGGGGGGGGGGGTGTTGTGAGTAGGTAGTGAGGGGGTATTTAAGGTTCGTGATGATATTCATATGAGACAGACGGACAGACAGAGAGATATACAGACAGCTATACAGACAGAGAGGTACACGGAGCCATCAAACAGCGACCCATATATATCTGTCACAACACCATGATATAAGCGCCCCCCCACCATATACAGTAGAGAGGGTTGCGGCACTCATATAAGATACAGCCATATAAGGTGAGGCTCTTCTGGGCTGATTTTATTACTCGTGGTCATTATCATTTTACCTGTTTACTTATTCCCCTTAACCTGTCCTCACCATGGTCACTCTTCTTTGTCTGTCTGTAAGAAGGTTTTAGGTGTGTGTGTGTGTGTGTGTGTGTGTGTGTGGGCAGGACCGGTCGGTGAGTGTGGGTAGTAGTAAATATCCCTACCACTGACCAAACTGGCTGCCACCACCACCACCACCACCACCACCACCATCACCGCTTATCATCATCACCAGCTCACCACTTCTACCACCATCATCACCACTAAATACCAAACACCCAAATTTAACCCATCAACCATAAACCTAATATTCACCTCACTTATCACTCAAGTGTTCACCATTTTAAACAAACTTCTCTTATAAGGCTAAATCCTATTACAACATCACCCACTTCTCAGTGGTCCTTTAAACTAGTTCCCATTTTCTATATCTTAAACGATGATTTGTCAATTATGTTAACAAACAGAGGAAGTTATTCGATCCTGTTGTGGAATTTATGTAGAGATAACGTGAATATTTGGGCGCTTTTGTACACAAACACACACACACATAATGTTTGCCTCTCGTCTTTCGTCTACGAGGATGGCTGGCCCTAGGGCCAGCCACACCCTAAGTATCAAGGAATAGTTCGAGAAGACCGGACAACTCGCCAACTGCACAGGCTAACCATTACCCGGGAACACGATCCGCAAATCGATTAGCATCCAGGTCCCCAATTACTGCTGGGTAGACAGAGGCAAATGGCTTAAACAAACTTACTTTAGTTTCACCCTATCCGGGGATCAAACCCGGGTCCTCTCGTTTGTGAAGCGAGCATGCTGACCATTACACCATAGGTCGCTATGTCCACTGACACACACACACACACATGCTCTCTCTCTCTCTCTCTCTCTCTCTCTCTCTCTCTCTCTCTCTCTCTCTGAGGCACTTTTGTCTACCTCCACAGTCACCAGCTGTACATCACCCTGACTTACACCAGCTGTGCACCACCATGACTCACACCAGCTTTACACCACCATGACTCACACCAGCTGTACACCATGACTCACATCAGCTGCACACCATGACTCACACCAGCTGTACACCACGATTCACACCAGCTGTACACCACCATGACTCACACCAGCTGTACACCATGACTAACATCAGCTGTACACCATGACTCACATCAGCTGCACACCATGACTCACACCAGCTGTACACCACGATTCACACCAGCTGTACACCACCAAGACTCACACCAGCTGTACAACACTATGACTCACACCAGCTGTACACCATGACTAACACCAGCTGTACACCGTGACTCACACCATCAGTACATCATGAGTCAGACCAGCTGTACACCACCATGACTCACACCAGACGTACACCATGACTCTCATAAGTTGTATACCATTATGACTCACACCAGCTGTACACCGCTATGACTCACACCAACTGTACACCCTGACTCACAAAAGGCTGTACACTACCATGACTCACACCAGCAGTACACCACCATGACTCACACCAGACGTACACCATGACTCTCATAAGTTGTATACCATTATGACTCACACCAGCTGTACACCGCTATGACTCACACCAACTGTACACCCTGACTCACAAAAGGCTGTACACTACCATGACTCACACCAGCAGTACACCACCATGACTCACCAGCTGTGCACCACCATGACTCACACCAGCTATACACCATGAATCACACCAGGTTTGCACCATGACTTACATAGGCTGTACACCACCTTGACTTACACCAGCTGTACACCACCTTGAGTCACATCAGCTGTACACAACCATGACTCACACCAGCTGTAAACCACCGTGAGTCACACCAGCTGTACATCTCCATAACTCACCCCAGCTGTACACCACCATGACTCACACCAGCTGTACACCTCCGTGAGTCACACCAGTTGTACATCTCCATGACTCACACCAGCTGTACACCTCCGTGAGTCACACCAGTTGTACATCTCCATGACTCACACCAGCTGTACACCACCATGACTCACACCAGCGGTACACCTCCGTGAGTCACACCAGCTGTACACCATGACTCACACCAGCTGTACACCACCAGAACTCACACCAGTTGTACACCACCAGAACTCACACCAGCTGTACACCATCATGACTCACACCAGCTGTACACCATGACTCACACCAGGTGTACACCATGACTCACACCAGCTGTACACCACCATGACTCACACCAGCTGTACATCACCATGACTTACACCAGCTGTACACCATGACTCACACTAGCTGTACACCATGACTCACACCAGCTGCACACAATGACTCACATAGGCTGTACACCACCTTGACTCACACCAGCTGCACACCACCATGACTCACACTAGCTGTACACCACCATGACTCAAACCAGCTGTACACCTTGACTCACATAGGCTGTACACCACCATGACTCACACCAGCTGTACAGTGCCATGACTCACACCAGCTGTACACCACCATGACTCACACCAGCTGTACAGTGCCATGACTCACACCAGCTGTACACCACCATAACCTACACCAGCTGTACACCATGACTCACACCAGCTGTACACCACCATGACTCACATCAACTGTACACCAGCATGACTCACACCAGCTGTACACCACCATGACTCACACCAGCTGTACACCATCATGACTCACACCGGCTGTACGCCATCATGACTCACATCAACTGTACACCATTATGACTATACCAGGTGTACACCATCATGACTCACACCAGCAATACACCATCATGACTCACACCAGGTCCACACCATCATGACTCAAGCATGCTGTACGCCATGACTCACACCAGTAGTACACCACCATGACTCACACCAGCTGTACACCAGCATGACTCACACCAACTATTTACAATGAATCACACCAGCTGTACACCACCATGACTCAAATAAGCTGTACATCATGACACACACCAGCTGTACACCACCAAGACTCACATCAGCTGTACACCACCATGACTCACACCAGATGTACACCACCATGACTCACACCAGCTTTTTACAATGACTCACACCAGCTGTACACCACCATGACTCACACCAGCTCCACGCCACCATAACCCACACCAGCTGTACGGCACTTTCTATGCCATACCACATTACCAATATTGCCAGCCACTACCAACGCTACCACCACTTCCAACACTACCACCAATATAATCATCACCTCCATCACTTCCAACATTACGACCACTACCTTTATTACTAACGATACCACCACTTCCAACATTACCACCAACATAATCAACACCACCAACACTACCAACACTACCCCAACATACCAACACCACCAATCACTACCACCACTACCAATATTACCCACACTACCACCATTACCAACATTACCACAACTACCGCCATTTACCAACACTACCACAATTAAGGAGGAAGTCAATTAACGTATTTGAGTCAAACTTAACCTCATAGGTCGCATCACCACCACCATACCTGTGTTAAATATCCAGTAATTAACCTGTTGACTTGTATCATAACCATCATCACACACACGAAACAACCACCAGCTTATAATAAAGTCATCACACACACGAAACAACCTCCAGTTTATAGTAAAGTCATCACACACACGAAGCAATCCCCAGCTTATTGTAAAGTCATCACACACACGAAACAACCACCAGCTTATAATAAAGTCATCACACACACGAAACAACCCGCAGTTTATAGTAAAGTCATCACACACACACGAAACAATCCCCAGCTTATTGTAAAGTCATCACACACACGAAACAATCCCCAGCTTATTGTAAAGTCATCACACACTCACATGAAACAACCTCCAGCTTAAAGTATAGTCATCACACACATGAAACAACCGCCAGCTTATAGTTAAGTCATCACATACATGAAACAACCCCCAGCTTATAGTAAAGTCATCACACATACTGAAACAACCTCCAGCTTAAAGTATAGTCATCACACACATGAAACAACCCCCAGCAAATAGTAAAGTCATCACACACTGAAACAACCGCCAGCTTATAGTAAAGTCATCACACACATGAAACAACCCCCAGCTTATAGTAAAGTCATCACACACTGAAACAACCGCCAGCTTATAGTAAAGTCATCACACACATGAAACAACCCCCAGCTTATAGTAAAGTCATCACACACATGAAACAACCCCCAGCTTATAGTAAAGTCATCACTCACTCACCTGACAAAACCCCCAGCTTATAGTAAAGTCATCACACACTAAAACAACCGCCAGCTTATAGTAAAGTCATCACACACATGAAACAACCCCCAGCTTATAGTAAAGTCATCACACACTGAAACAACCGCCAGCTTATAGTAAAGTCATCACACACATGAAACAACCCCCAGCTTATAGTAAAGTCATCACACACATGAAACAACCGCCAGCTTATAGTAAAGTCATCACACACATGAAACAACCCCCAGCTTATAGTAAAGTCATCACACACTGAAACAACCCCCAGCTTATAGTAAAGTCATCACTCACTCACCTGACAAAACCCCCAGCTTATAGTAAAGTCATCACACACTGAAACAACCGCCAGCTTATAGTAAAGTCATCACACACATGAAACAACCCCCAGCTTATAGTAAAGTCATCACACACATGAAACAACCTCCAGCTTATAGTAAAGTCATCACACACATAAAACAACCCCCAGCTTATAGTAAAGTCATCACACACATGAAACAACCCCCAGCTTATAGTAAAGTCATCACACACATGAAACAACCCCCAGCTTATAGTAAAGTCATCACACACATGAAACAACCCCCAGCTTATAGTAAAGTCATCACACACATGAAACATAATACTTCCTTGAGATAAATGTATAGTATATATCAGGTGCCTAAAAGAAAGCTCAGGCTCTCAACTGGCTCAGCCATGTTAATATTGTTATTATTATCCACTCTGTATCTATGTTTTTCTGGTTAAATAAACTGTTTCAATTTAATTCAATTCAGGAAACAGCCCCCAGCTTATAGTAAAGTCATTACACACACGAAACAAACCCCAGCGTATAGTAAAGTCATCACACACACTGAAACAACCACACAGCTTATAGTAAAGTCATCACACACACACTGAAACAGCCACACAGCTTATAGTAAAGTCATCACATACATGAAACAACCCCCAGCTTATAGTAAATTCATCACACACAGAAACAACCACCAGTTTATAGCAAAGTCATCACACACATGAAATAAACCCCAGCTTATAGTAAAGTCATCACACACTGAAACAACCCCCAACTTATATAATAAAGTCATCACTCACTCACCTGACAAAACCCCCAGCTTATAGTAAAGTCATCACACACACATGAAACAACCCCCAGGTTATAGTAAAGTCATCACACACATGAAACAACCTCCAGCTTATAGTAAAGTCATTACAAACATGAAAAAGCCTCCAGCTTATAGTAAAGTCATTACACACATGAAACAGCCTCCAGCTTATATAAAAGTCATCACATAGTCTTCATCTCCGTTAAATCATCACAAAACAGACACAGAGAGACAATTTGTGTACAGGAGGAAGACAGTAAAACAAACTGGTATATTTATCACACATTACTGTCGTCGTTAAGTATACATCTGATACATTAGTTTATAACCACACGTATTGGCCAGACGCCAATAACCCTCATAGGGTACTGCCGTGCGATTAACCTTATCTTTACCTATAAGTTAAGGGATTAAGTTAACAACAGATCGAGTGGTGAGGTAGAGCAGGTGGGTGGTGTTGGGTAAGGTAGACACAATCTGGTGTACGTAAGCAACAGGTAGAGAGGATCACTTCTCGAAAATAAACAATTTACATAACTTGAATTAATGTGCTCAAGACGAAGAGACCGTCAAGGCTGTTGCATATAAAGAGTGATGTTGATCTTGCAATACTGTGTTGTTCAGTGTGTCATAGATTAAATGTAAATTTACACTGTTAAGGATTCGCTGTGTTGACGTGTTCAAGGCAGAACTCACTCATGCAAGTGGCCAACTAATGGAAGTGTTGAGCCTTTAACATTTCTTTGTTTACTATAAAAAAGAAATGGATCACATGAGGAATAGACACCCCAGTTTGTTTGACGTGATGATTAAACACCCAAACGCTAACCCAACTTAACCCTTATACAAACACTATCCTAACCTAACCTAATCAAATCCTAACCTAACCTAACTTAACCTAACTTAACCTAAACCCCCAGTGTTAGGGTGTTTAATCTGCAGGTGATCCAGAAGACAGTATCGTGTGTCTCTGTTTAGTATATACAACCTGTGTCTGGTGAGTCAGTCATCCAGGAGAAACAACAAACACATCTTGCCTCCATCAGTTCAACACGTGAAGATGTTGCAAACCCACGATAGTGTTGATATTGCATTGTCATGTTGTTTACTCTGTCATTTAATTCCCTGTTGGATGATCCGCTGACGATTAGCAACTCAGTGTTGATCTGTGCAAAACTTGGTAAAGTTTAGGTATGTGCGATGTTGCAAGACTAGCGCAATGTTGAGACTGTGTTGCTTAGTGGTGAAAGGGTGTTGTGTGGTGACCTGTGGTGGTGATGCTAGTAGTGGTGACCTGTGGTGGAAATAGTAGTGGTGAGCTGTGGTGGTGGTGATGGTTGTGATGATGTTAGTGATGACCTGTGGTGGTGATGATGGTCGTAGTGGTGACCTGTGGTGGAGATAGTAGTGGTGACCTGTGGTGGTGGTAATGGAGGTGATGACGGTAGTGGTAACCTGTGGTAGAGATAGTAGTGATGACCTGTGGTGGTGGTGGGGATGATGGTAGTGGTGACCTGTGGTGGTGGTGGTGGTGATGGTAGTGGTGACCTGTGGTGGTGGTGGTGATGATGGTAGAGGTGACCTGTGGTGAAGATAGTTGTTGTGACCTGTGGTGGTGGTGGTGGTAATGGTGGTGGTGATGATGGTAGAGGTGACCTGTGGTGAAGATAGTTGTTGTGACCTGTGGTGGTGGTGGTGGTAATGGTGATGGTGATGATGGTAGTGGTGACCTGTGGTGGTAGTGGTGATAGTTGTGGTGATCTGTGGTGGTGGTGATGGTAGTGGTAAGAGTGGTGGTGGTGATGGTAGTGGTGACCTATGGCAGAGAAAGTAATGATAACCAGTCGTGGTGGTAGTGGGGATGATGGTAGTGGTGACCTGTGGTGGTGGTGGTGATGATGGGAGTGGTGACCTATGGTGGTGGTGATGATGATGGTAGTGGTGGTGATGATGGTAGTGGTGACCTGTGGTGGTGGTGGTGATGATGGTAGTGGTATCCTGTGGTGGTGGTGATTGTAGTGGTGACCTGTGGTGGTTCTGGTGATGGTAGTGGTGACCTGTGGTGGTGGTGGTGGTGATGATGGTAGTGGTGACCTGTTGTGGTGATGGTGGTGGTGACCTGCGGTGATGGTGGTGATAGTAGTGGTGGTGGTGGTGGTACTATTGGTGACCCATGATATTATGGTTGTACTCATATTGGTTATAACAATCACATACCACCAGATTCTGCACACACACACACACACACACACACACACGCGAGACGCTAGAAGGAGGTGTTAAAAGCCTTCTTCCCCTCGCCACCGCCCACGTCAGGCTACATAAGGAGATGGCTGCTTCTCTCATGTATAAACACAAGAGTTATCACACTGGATCACTGCGTAGATGTTCCTTGTTCTGCCAAACTGTAAACAGGTGACGTCATACCTCACCTTGCTGGTGTTAGTGTTAGTATTATTGTTGTTATCATTGTTATTAATATCGTAGTTATTGTCATAGCTTCACCATGCTATTGTTGTTGTTACTATTTTTGGTATATTTGTTGTTATTGTTGTCATTAATGCTGTTTGTATAACGAAAGTAAATATTGTTATTGTCTTTGTTATTATTGATAGTATATTTTGTATTGTTATTATTGTTTTTTATTTTTGTTTGAATTGTTATTATTATTATTGTCATGATTATGATTATTGTCATGATCATGATCATGATTATGATTATGATTATTATAACCAAAATCATAATGACATCGTCACTCCACTCAACATTAATTCTCAATACACTATCACTTCACACACACACACACACACACACACACACACACACACACACACGACATATAAACACACAAAACAAGAGATAAGACAATCTCTCCTTCTCCTCTGGTAACACACATCAGGTTCACACGTGGTTTATAAGAAATTCATAATATTGACAATAGTTCTCACTCATATGTGTGAGTCAGGGTGTAAACTTATGAGGACAAATTTTGACTACTACTAAAACTACTACTACTACTACTGCTACTACTACTACTACTACTACTACCGCTACTACTACTACTACTACTACTACTACTACTATTATTATTATTATTACTGGCACAGTGGCACACCAGGACAGCTACACCATGCTAAAGGTAACAAGCAAAGTGCCTCAGGTACTAATAATACCCAACCTACCCTTACCTGACCTGACCTGACCTAACCTAACATACCCTTAACTAACCTAACTTAACCTAACCTAAAGTAAACACCCGTAAACACCGGAATTCAGCCATGCAACCACGTACTGATCGCTACATGACCAGCACCATCCAACACATAGTAAATTCCACCAACAAATCGTAGAACACACACACACACACACACCATCTGTGAGGTAACTACTACATCATCAGGCTCCTCGTAACATCATCTGTGAGAGAATTACTACACCACGTCAAGCCCCTCATAACACCACCTGTGAGGGAACTAGCACTCCACGTGATGCCCCTCATAACGCCATCTGTGAGGGAGTTACTACACTACGTGTTTGCTGTTCAACACCTCTGCTCACATGATCTACGTGTGTAAACATTAATCTGTATGTTCACTATATGTTCCTTCACCTTTCTCTAATGAAGGCTTTTCTTAAACCACCAATGTATGTAAGAAGTCATTTGTGTCCCATGTATATTTTCAGCCTTCGGGCTGCAAACTTTTTCAATAAGCCGTTTATTATTATTATTACACACACACACACACCTTATTCATGACCCTCTCCCCCATGTTACTGTGTCTTATATTTGAACTAATTGTTGTTTTTGTTGTTGTTTTATTATTATTATTATTATTATTATTATTATTATTATTGCAACAACTGTTGCAACAAGTGCCAGAGAACGTGAAAAGAAAAGTAGCTATAGCACAGGAGGTGGGCGCCTCAAACTGGTTAACAACGTTACCGATAAGCGCAAAAGGCTTCATCCTTAATAAACAAGAATTCACAGATGCCATTGCTCTAAGGTACGGGAGGCCAGTGGAAGGTTTGCCCTCCCAATGCGTGTGCGGCTCATCTTATGACATCGACCACTCCATGGTGTGCAAGAAATGGGGCTTCGTATGCATGAGGCATGTCGAAGCAAGGGATCTAACAGCAAATCTACTGAGTGAAATCTGTCATGACGTCATGGTGGAACACATCCAACGAAGCATCATTTGGACGTCAGTGGTTGAGGATTCTGGACGCGGGGACAGCAAGCCTTTTTTGACATAAAAATTTTATATCTGTTACGAGTTGGGGATTTAGAATATAGTTAAAAGTCTACCCAGATCCCAACAGGCAACAACAAAAAAAACAACAAAGACAATCGGACTATAAAAGGGTAGACAAAGGATGCGAGTTTTCGTTGTGTATAATAAAGTACCATAAATTCCTTAACAAAATATTCAGCTTCCTATAATTTACCCTTAACCATACTTAACCTAACATAAACAGTATATACATATTAATACAACATAAAACAATAGTGAAGCAAGGTGGAGGTAGGAGAGGCAATACAAGATTACAAATACTTAAGTGAGGAGCTGAGATGGCTGACGAGCAAGGCTGAGCATTGTAGAAGACGGTAGGTAGTCACTGTGCCATAGGTTTCCAGGATAGGTGATCCTGTGGTCACTTCCCAGAGCCAAGTGCTCTCTCCTCGAATTGGAGCTCACAAAGAAGACTTGGAGGAAGTGACACAACAACCAGGATATGGAGAAGGGAAACCCCGGAGTGGTAACTAAGACGAGTCATACTCGTGTCTCGTCCCCAGATGGCGCTGCTCGTGGTGCTGGGTAGGTAGATCAGGACAATAGATGGCGTGGTTCGTAGTGCTGGGTAGGTAGATCATGACAATTGGTGGAGGGGTTCGTAACATATCCCATGGCTGCATGTCACCGCAACCTACGTAGCTCTCGATGTTGCACACAGGAGGAACGAGAATGACAAGATTAGGGCATATGGAGAGAGAATTCAGAACGTTGATCAAGGCAGCTTCACTCCTCTGGTGTTCACAACCTCTGGCGGGATGGGACCAAGTGCAAGATGCTTCTACACCAGACTCGCGGAGGTGATATCCGAACAGAAGCAGCAGCCCAGAAGTTATGTTACAGCCTGGTTGAGATGTCGACTGTCCTTCTCTCTGCTTAGGTCTGCATTGGTTTACCTGAGGGGAACGAGAGCATCGACCCCAAAGCCGACAACAGTTGCAGATATCGACTTTGAGACAACAGTCAATGAATGCCTCATAGATCTGTGGCTCAACTAACTCAACACAGCCAGGGTAGCTACTTATGTATTAGGATATTTATTATTAAGGTAATAAAATGGCAGCGAAGGTGTGGTTATTCTGGGAGGTTGGAGGCTGGAGGCCACGTCGAAAAAAAAGAGAAAAAAAAAGAAGTAGTATTAGTAGCAGCAGTACACACACACTACATTAGGACTACCCAGATAATCTACTCCCCTACCTGGCCACACACCTGTAGTACTTTCACAGGATGAGTGGCCACCATACATGGACCATAGTAAGGCTTTCACCTGGTGTCTCACCCACCACCATGACTACCATTATGGTGTCATTGTGCCTGCTATTACTACCATTAATTTGAAACTACACCTACCATCTCCTAACCTAACCTAGCCTCACCTCACCTAACCTAACCTAACCTAACCTAACAGAATCTAGCGTAACTTAACCTAACCTAGCTTAATCAAACCAAAGCCAACCAAACCTAACCTTACCTAGCCAACCCTAACCTACCCAAATTTAAGTTAGTCTATTCTAACCTAATTTAACCTCACCTCATCAAGCTCATCTAACCTAACTTAACCTAACCAAACCTAGCCTAACCTAACCATGAGAGTCATCACCAATATTAAAGAGGTCGGAGTAACTACCATAAACTACATAATAACCTGATAACCATAACTACCATAACAGACAGAGCTCAGCTACCATCTCTACCATGATACAGTACCATGGTTGTCATCGACTCATTCGTTTAAGTAATATGTCCCACTCATGGTAATTATATCATGGCTCGTGAGAAATAAATCATCATCAATAACAACAACAACAACAACAACAACAATAATAATAATAATAATAATAATAATAATAATAATAATAATAATAATAAAAGAAATAATAACAATAATAATAATAATAATAATAATAATAATAATAATAATAATAATAATAAAAGAAACAATAATAATAATAATAATAATAATAATAATAATAATAATAATAATAATAATAATAATAGTAATAATAATAATAATAGTAATAATAATAATAGTAGTAATAATAATAATAATATAATAATAATAATAATAATAGTAATAATAATAATAATAATAGTATTAATAATAATAATAGTAATAATAATAATAATAATAGTAATAATAATAATAATAATAGTAATAATAATAATAGTAATAATAATAATAATAGTAATAATAATAATAATAATAATAATAATAGTAATAATAATAATAATAATAATGATACTAATAATAATAATAATAATAATAACAAAAATAATAATAATAATAATAATAATAATAATAATAATAATAATAATAATAAAATACACTTGCCTAGGGTCTAACAAGACAGTCGCCACGTCACAATGAAGGACCAATTAAAAGCCAAGAAATAATGGAGTCGACCACTCAGGTAATTTGCTCAGGTGTTTAATAAGGAGATGGTGAAAGGTGGAGGAGAGGAGAGTGAGAGAAGGAAAAAAAAAAAAAAAAAAAAAAAAAAAGTAGTAGTAGTAGTAGTAGGTGGGCGCCTCAAACTGGTTAACTACGTTACCGATAAGGGCGAATGGTTTCAGTCTCAATAAACAAGAATTTACAGATGCCAATGCTCTAAGGTAAGGTCAACCAGTGGAAGGTTTGCCCTCCCAATGCGTGTGTGGCTTTTCCTATGACGTCGATCACGCCATATGCATGAGGCATAACGAAGTAAGGGATCTCACACCAAATATGTTGAAGAAAATCTGCCTTGATGTCAAGGTAGAACCGATCCTCCTTCCATTGGACGGTCAGAATTTCCATCATAGGACTTCAAACACATCCAACGAAGCCCGTGTTGACGTCAGTGCTCGAGGATTCTGGACGCCGGGACAGCGAGCCTTCTTCTACATTAGGATTTTCTTATCCCATGGCCGCATGTCACCGTAACTTAGCTCTCGATGCTGCACACAGGAGGAACGAGAACGACAAGATAAGGGCATACCGGGAGAGAATTCAGAACGTTGATCAAGGCAGCACCACTCCTCTAGTGTTCACAACCTCTGGTGGGATGGGACCAAGTGCAAGATGCATCTACTCTAGACTCGCGGAGGTGATATCCGAACAGAAGCAGCAGCCCAGAAGTTATGTTACAGCCTGGATGAGATGTCGACTGTCCTTCTCTCTCCTTAGGTCTTCTTTGCTCTGCCTAAGGGGAACGAGAGCATCGACCCCAAAGCCGACAACAGTTGCAGATATTGACTATGAGGCAACAGTCACTGAATGCCGCATAGATCTGTAGCTCAACTAACTCAACGCAGCTAGGATAGCTACTCTTGTATTAGGATATTTAATATTAAGGTAATAAAATGGCGGCAAAGGTGTGGCTAGTGTGGGAGGCTGGAGGCCACGTATGTAGTAGTAGTAGTAGTAGTATTAGTAGTAGTAGTAGGAACATCATTAGCATGGAGCAGGTGTGTCACTCTCAACACAGGTATTTCCGCCGTGTTGTGCAGGTTGATGGTTGGTCCCTATTATGGTCATGGATAAGAGGAGGAGAAGAAGAGGAGGAGTTGAAGAGTAGGAGGAGCCAACATCTTACCCCCTGACACCTGAGAGGGAGTAGATAAGGGTGTGGTAGTGGAGGTACAGACCACAGTATGATGATAGTGTTCTCTCTCTCTCTCTCTCTCTCTCTCTCTCTCTCTCTCTCTCTCTCTCTCTCTCATCAATATTGGACACCACCAAAACTACAGAATCATATCATATAAACACTGTGAGTACTGAAGACATTATGATAGTAGACATACTGAGAGTAGATATGGTGGGAGTAGACATACTGAGAGTAGACATGGTGGGAGTAGACATACTGAGAGTAGACATGGTGGGAGTAGACATACTGAGAGTAGACATGGTGGGAGTAGACATATTGAGAGTAGACATGGTGGGAGTAGACATATTGAGAGTAGACATGGTGGGAGTAGACATATTGAGAGTAGACATGGTGGGAGTAGACATATTGAGAGTAGACATGGTGGGAGTAGAACCAGTAGCAAGTGGACACAATGGAAAGTAGACACAGTGGAGGTTATCACAATGGAATTAATCACAAGGGAAGTAGACACAATGGAAGCAGATACAATGGGAAGTAGACACAATGGGAGTAGACACAATGGAAGTAGATGCAATGGAAAGTAGATACAGTGGAAGTA
This sequence comes from Homarus gammarus, assembly GCA_958450375.1. Lineage (NCBI taxonomy): Eukaryota > Metazoa > Arthropoda > Malacostraca > Decapoda > Nephropidae > Homarus > Homarus gammarus. The sequence goes on along the minus strand of CAUDMG010001422.1, from coordinate 457,651 downwards.
ATCACAATGGTAGTATACACAATGGAAAGTAGACACAGTGGAAAGTAGGCACAATGGAAGCAAACACAAAGGAATAAGATACTCTGGGATGTATACACAGTGGAAAGCAGTCAAATTGGAAGTAGTCACAATGGAAAGTAGACACAGTAGAAGTAATCACAATGGAAAGTAGACACAGTGGAAGTAATCACAATGGAAAGTAGACACAGTGGAAGTAATCACAACGGAAGTAGACACAATGGAAAGTAGACACAACTAACCTAACCTAACCTAACCTAACCTAACCCTACCCATCCAAGGTTGAAATAAGATAGGGTGACTAATCTTCAGGTGATGTAATTATTAGCTACACTGATGGACTGAAGAAAGTTACCTCACCACACGTTTAGAACCGGAAAGGAGGTACCATTATGACCCCCCCCCCTCACCACCACTACCATAACACCATCACTACTACCATAGAGCCATCATTACCATAACACCATGACTGAAAGGTTGCAGCCGTAACGAGTCATCATATATAACTGACCACGCAGGAAGTAAAATATATGACGACCAAGACAAAGAACCCATATTGAGGGACATATGGAGGAACATCTTCCGAATCACAAATGAAAAGAACAGGGGATTTGATGATGCCCACGAGGAGCTCGTCCTTGATGAACTCCGGGGCCAGACACACCACCCTCAGCCTTCCCCTGAAATCATATGGGAGGATCTAAGAGTGGACAGCCCACTGTCCAAACCAATCACCTCGGAAGAACTCAACACAGCCATCTCCAATACCAAAAATAAAGCCCCTGGCTATTCAGGCATCACCAAGGAGATCCTCAGCCACATAAACAACCCGGCCATGGAGAGACTGAGACCACAATGAACGCTTGCCTGGCCTCGGGTTACTTCCCAACTAAATTCAAAGAGGCCATTATTACCCTAACACCAAAACAAGGAAAGAACCCCGCCGTCCCACTAAACTACAGACCGATCTCCCTCCTCGAAGTGCCTGGAAAAATCCTAGAAAAAAAGCATCAATAACCGTCTGAGAAATCACCTGGAAACAACAAACAAAGTCAACTGCAGACAATTCGGGTTCAGGAAAGGGAAGTCCACCACAACAGCGATAGCCCTGGCACGTGAAAACATAGCCAGAGCCGCGCGAGTGGTAGACAATGTAACCTGACTCTCCGGGATGTAGCGAAGGCATTTGACTTCCCACCAACATTGAAAAGTTGCTTTGCAACTTTCTTGACGGCAGAAATGCCAGACTGAGGGTAGGACAACACACAGGAGAGACCTTCCCACTCATGAGTGGAGTCCCTCAGGGGAGCGTCCTCTCCCCCACCCTATATATTATCTACACAAGTGACACCCCGCCACCCACTAGAATAGGTAACGAAGATATTATGTATGCAGATGACATCACTCAAATAAAACACATCAAGGAAAATCGCGAGCGTTACAGGTCGACAACACCAGGCGGGAATTAGAAAGGGTAAATAATTACGAAGCACAATGGAAAATCCAAACCAGTCTCCCGAAATTCACAGTGATACCTTTATGCAGAAGGAAAACCCATCCATTAGTAACCAATAATGCCCAGATAGAATACAAAAGCAGAGGCACCCTCCTGGGCCTGCATATATCCACGACAGGTTACTCCCATCATGTCCACACCAGGAAGAAAAAGGCAAGAAGAGAGCTGAGAAAACTATACCGCTTTAAAGCGCTTCCTGAGAAATTAAATCTCCGCCTGGTGACATAATTTATCACACCGATATTAACTTACCCAGCAGTACTTCTTCATACTATGAGCACCACTCAAATATTAAAATTACAGGTGATCCAAAATGAAGCCCTAAGATTCGTCACATGTGAAAGATACCCCTTCACCAGAACCACAGCCGAGATACATAGAGACCTGAGAAAAAACCCATCAACCAGCAGCTGCACACCCTGGCCAGCAGAGTCTGGCAAAAGATAGAACAGCCAGAGCAAGTAAACACTCAAACCAGATAACGACATCAACCATACATGGTTCCCAAAAAGTTACCAAATCTCAAAAGATCCATGACCACCCCGATCTACACGGCAGGCAATAGACAACCGCCCTAGACCAGCATCCGCCAGTAGGGTCAGCGGAATTTGAAATAAGGCCCTTAAAACACCCATATGTGGGACAGGGTAGGCTGTCTAGTGCTTATACCGACAGACAATAACTAACCCATGAGACAACCCTAACACACCATTAGCTTAGCTAGACGGTCAGCCCGCCCTCTCTTACCTCCTCCAAAATTTCTTCAATTTTCGAACTAAAACATCCTTCCCCCACCTCTAACCTTCTTTAACCCCTCCTTTCAGTCCTCCTTTCTCTACCAAAAAAAAAAAAAAAACAGAGAAAAAAAGAAAAAAAACACTACCCTCTCCCCACCACTACCCATCCACCACCACTTTCCCCTCTCCCACCGCCAATACCTCTCCCCCCACCACCACTACCACCACCACCACCACCAGGGTAGAACTGGTGCTCCGCGCGTGCTAGAGACATTCCTATCATGACTGGTGGCTCGTTTCCCACCACTACTATCACCATCACCACTATCTCCTTCCCACTACCACTATCACTACTACCCATACCACTACTACTACCCATA
>CAUDMG010001422.1:422500-450000 GCA_958450375.1 Homarus gammarus | reverse complement strand
GAGAGAGAGAGGGATAGAGAGAGATTTTTTTTTTTAGTTTAACAAATTTATTGACAAAGCTTGTAGTACAGTTTGCTTATTCTGAGTAATTCAGTCAGGTCTTGACACTGAGGGTGGTATCACTTCTCACTGCCACGCAGGACAGAGGTTCGTACACAAAGAAATACATCATATTCATTGACACTATATATAGGTCAGATTCATGTGGGTAATGCCACTGCTCACTGCCGTGCAGGACAGAGATTCGTACACAAAGAAGGAAATACATCATATTCATTAGCAGTATATATAGGTCAGTGGATCACATACATTGGAGTCATAATCTAATTGAAGACTAATCAGTATGGGCTAGCAGCAAATTTGGGAGAAACAGCAAGAATGTCCTCAAGCACACCTGATTCAATGAAGTAATTACAAAGTTCAAGATACAATAAGCCAGGTGGCCTGAAGTCTTTGACAGTGTCACATTCAATAATATAGTGTTCAAGTGTATACTTTAAATGTTTATCACAAAGTTTACATGCTGAGTGTTCCGATATGGGTACAGCGTTACTAACTTGCCAGATGTGTCTGTATCCTCGCCTAATTCTGGCCACGACTACACCACATTGTCTGGTTCTGTCCTTATGCTGGCCATACCGGTACCTCTTGTCACAAAATTTGTCATATTTACTAACTACAACTACCAGGTCTCTCTGCATTTCTCACTTCTTCTAGATCAGAGTTCATGATTCTGACTTGAATGTTTTTAATTACAGCATTGGACAGACCAAGGTCACGGTCAACATTTTCTTTCTTACATGCCTCATTGGCCAGTCTATCAGCACGGTCATGATACCTAATTCCAACATGGGACGGAATCCACACAAATTCGATACGAGAGTTGTTCTCATTGGCAGTTATCACATTCCTTTTAATATCACATACAACTTTAGACATAGAGCCTGACGGGCTGTTCATTGATTTCAAAGCACTTTGAGAGTCACCGAATATCACCCCACCTCCATGTTCTTTGAGGTAGTCTGTGGCTAAGTAGATTCCAGTTAGTTCAGTTTGTGTTGTGCTGGCCCAGTTGTTCAGCCTTTGCTTGTTTGACACTATCATCTGTTTTTCTTTATATATTACAATTGCACAGCCTGTTCTACCTGTGTTTGTCTGCACAGAACCATCAGTAAAAGCATAACATTCAGAGAGAGAAAGAGTAAGAGAGAGAGAGAGAGAGAGAGAGAGAGAGAGAGAGAGAGAGTGTGTGTGTGTGTGTGTGTGTGTGTGTGTGGCCATCAGAAGCTTATCTTCAGGTCACCTCATGGATGAGTCATCTTCTAACTCCCTCCTCCTAACCTGTTCTCCACCACTACAGTACTCCTCCACCACCACCACTACAGTACTCCTCCACCACCACCACTACTACAGTACTCCTCCACCACCACCACTACAGTACTCCTCCACCACCACCACTACAGTACTCCTCCACCACCACCACTACAGTACTCCTCCACCACCACCACTACAGTACTCCTCCACCACCACCACTACTTCAGTACTCCTCCACCACCACCACTACAGTACTCCTCCACCACCACCACTACAGTACTCCTCCACCACCACTACTACAGTATTCCTCCACCACCACCACTACAGTACTCCTCCACCACCACCACTACAGTACTCCTCCACCACCACCACTACTACAGTATTCCTCCACCACCACCACTACTACAGTACTCCTCCACCACCACTACTGCAGTACTCCACCACCACCACTACTACAGTATTCCTCCACCACCACCACCACTACAGTACCCCTCCACTACCACCACTACAGTACTCCTCCACCACCACCACCACTACAGTACTCCTCCACCACCACCACTACAGTACTCCTCCACCACCACCACTACAGTACTCCTCCACCACCACCACTACAGTACTCCTCCACCACCACCACTACAGTACTCCTCCACCACCACCACTACAGTACTCCTCCACCACCACCACTACAGTACTCCTCCACCACCACCACTACAGTACTCCTCCACCACCACCACCACTACTACAGTATTCCTCCACCACCACCACTACTACAGTACTCCTCCACCACCACTACTGCAGTACTCCACCACCACCACTACTACAGAGTAGTGGATGAATGGAACAAGTTACCAAATATCATCATTAACTCGAATACGCTGAATTGCTTCAAACATAGGTTGGATGCTCATATGAGCAATAGGGGTTGGGTGTAAACGGGACTGCCCAGTATGGGCCAATAGGCCCGCTGCAGTTTCCTCCATTCTTATGTTCTTATGTTCTTATGTACAGTATTCCTCCACCACCACCACCACTACAGTACCCCTCCACTACCACCACTACAGTACTCCTCCACCACCACCACCACTACAGTACTCCTCCACCACCACCACAGTATTCCTCCACCACCACCACTACAGTACTCCTCCACCACCACCACTACAGTATTCCTCCACCACCACCACTACAGTACTCCTCCACCACCACCACTACAGTTTTCCTCCACCACTACAGTACTCCTCCACCACCACCACTACAGTACTCCTCCACCACCACCACTGCAGTACTCCTCCACCACCACCACTACTACAGTATTCCTCCACCACCACCACTACTACAGTACTCCTCCATCACCACTACTGCAGTACTCCACCACCACCACTACTACAGTATTCCTCCACCACCACCACCACTACAGTACCCCTCCACTACCACCACTACAGTACTCCTCCACCACCACCACCACTACAGTACTCCTCCACCACCACCACAGTATTCCTCCACCACCACCACTACAGTACTCCTCCACCACCACCACTACAGTATTCCTCCACCACCACCACTACAGTACTCCTCCACCACCACCACTACAGTCTTCCTCCACCACCACCACTACAGTACTCCTCCACCACCACCACTACAGTACTCCTCCACCACCACCACTACAGTACTCCTCCACCACCACCACTACAGTACTCCTCCATCACCACCACTACAGTATTCCTCCACCTCCTCCACTACAGTACTCCTCCACCACCACCACTACAGTACTCCTCCACCACCACCACTACAGTACTCCTCCACCACCACCACTACAGTACTCCTCCACCACCACCACTACAGTATTCCTCCACCTCCACCACTACAGTACATAAGAGCATAAGAACATAAGAATGGAGGAAACTGCAGCAGGCCTATTGACCCATACTGTTCAGTCCCGTTTACACCCAACCCCTATTGCTCATATAAGCATCCAACCTATGTTTGAAGCTATCCAGCGTATTCGAGTTAATGATGATATTTGGTAACTTGTTCCATTCATCCACTACTCTGTTACCAAACCTATGTTTACCTATTTCGCGCCTAAATCTAAGTTTGTCTAATATAAAACCATTGTTACGAGTTCGCTCCTGGTTGGATAATTTGAGTACCTTTGTAATATCACCTTTGTTTAGCCCTGCCTTCCATTTATACACCTCTATCATATCGCCCCTCACTCTACGTCTCTCGAGGGAGGGCAAATTAAGATGCTTTAACCTGTCTGTACTCAAGGTTCCTAATGCCCGGGATTAGCCTTGTCATTCTCCTCTGAATTCTTCCCAAGGATGCCATATCCATTCTGTAATACGGTGACCAGAATTGAACTGCGTAATCCAAGTAAGGTCTACTCTACCACCACCACTACAGTACTCCACCACCACTACAGTACTCCTCCACCACTACAGTACTCCTCCACCACCACCATTACAGTACTCCACCACCACTACAGTACTTCGCCACCACACTACTACGACACCATAGCAATACTACACTATATCACACACCACACACTAAACCACCATCACACCACAACACACCACTATAACACACACCATAACACATCACTATAGCACCACTACAACACACTATAACACATTACAACACACGACTATAACACACACCACAACACACTACTACAACACACTACAACACACCACTCTAACACACACCATAACACATCACTATAGCACCACTACAACACACTATAACACATTACAACACACGACTATAACACACACCACAACACACTACTACAACACACTACAACACACCACTCTAACACACACCACAACACACTACTATAACACCTCTACAACACACTACAACACCACTACAACACACCACTCTAACACACACCGCAACACACTACTACAACACACTACAACACACCACTCTAACACACACCATAACACATCACTATAGCACCACTACAACACACTATAACACATTACAACACACGACTATAACACACACCACAACACACTACTACAACACACTACAACACACCACTCTAACACACACCACAACACACTACTATAACACCTCTACAACACACTACAACACCACTGCAACACACCACTCTAACACACACCGCAACACACTACTATAACACCTCTACAACACACTATAACACATTACAACACACGACTATAACACACACCACAACACACTACTACAACACACTACAACACACCACTCTAACACACACCACAACACACTACTATAACACCTCTACAACACACTACAACACCACTACAACACACCACTCTAACACACACCATAACACATCACTATAGCACCACTACAACACACTATAACACATTACAACACACGACTATAACACACACCACAACACACTACTACAACACACTACAACACACCACTCTAACACACACCACAACACACTACTATAAAACCTCTACAACACACTACAACACCACTACAACACACCACTCTAACACACACCACAACACACTACTATAACACCTCTACAACACACTACAACACCACTACAACACACCACTCTAACACACACCGCAACACACTACTATAACACCTCTACAACACACTACAACACCACTACAACACACCACTCTAACACACACCACAACACACTACTATAACACCTCTACAACACACTACAACACCACTACAACACACCACTCTAACACACACCGCAACACACTACTATAACACCTCTACAACACACTACAACACCACTACAACACACCACTTTACCCATAAAAGGCGTATTAAAAACCTCCTTTTTTTACCCTCAAATAATCCTTCTCTCACTCACCATTAAAATCTCACCTGTATAAATCTTTAACAAACTTGTATGATACTTAGAGTGACGGACAAAGTTAAATCATTAACTCTAAATATGTCAGGTAAATGAGGCAGGTGGATACAGCTCTTCGGTTACATTGATTTTTATTTTTATTTTTGGCCGTGTTGAAGGGAGCAAGTTGTGAAAGGCATCAGGCAGGGCGGCGGCTTGGTGGTGGTAGAGCCTCTGCTGTTTTTGTCTGTCCGGTTCCTCAAAGGTTCATACATAAGATTCTTCTCCCGGTGGATTATGTTAGTTGGCATCTGTCTTACTGCTTTAACTTACAACACATAAGTACAGTCGGGGTCAAAAGTCTTGAGCACTTGACAGTATTTGGCATGTAAGTACCCGAAGATCTTAGATATTAAGGGGAGTTTTATCCCATTTTGTGGTTCAGGCATAATATGTGATGACAAGTAGTGTTATTAATATATCCCAATCATATATGTATAGCTCAGAAGTAGATGCCAAATATTGCTAAGTGTTCAACACTTTTGACCCCGACTGTACGTGGTTTGCCAGAAGTCCGTATGTTAATTATTATCCCGACAATATGGCGTCCATTTTACACTGAGACTGAATAATAATCACATCCTTTTATATACTGTTTTAGGTCAGTATGTTAATTTTTGTACCTTATTCTTTACTAAATTATCATTATAGTCAAGGTAGAATTTCAGTATAAACAAGACGCCATTTTGAACTTATTTTTTTGGTACTGTAGTATAAGTGCGTCAGTTTGAGACGGACTCACCGTCATATGGACTCACTAATATACGGACTCACTATCATACGGACTCTCTATCATACGAACTCACTATCATACAGCTCACTATCATACGGACTCACTATCATACAGCTCACTATCATACGGACTCACTATCATACGGACTCACTATCATACAGCTCACTATCATACGGACTCACTATCATACGGACTCACTATCATACGGACTCACTATCATACAGCTCACTATCATACGGACTCACTATCATACAGCTCACTATCATACGGACTTACTATCATACGGACTCACTATCATACAGCTCACTATCATACGGACTTACTATCATACAGCTCACTATCATACAGCTCACTATCATACGGACTTACTATCATACAGCTCACTATCATACAGCTCACTATCATACAGACTCACTATCATACAGCTCACTATCATACAGCTCACTATCATACGGACTCACTATCATACAGCTCACTATCATACAGCTCACTATCATACGGACTCACTATCATACAGCTCACTATCATACAGCTCACTATCATACAGACTCACTATAATACGGACTCACTATCATACAGACTCACTATCATACAGCTCACTATCATACGGACTTACTATCATACAGACTCACTATCATACAGCTCACTATCATACAGACTCACTATCATACAGCTCACTATCATACAGCTCACTATCATACAGACTCACTATAATACGGACTCGCTATCATACAGCTCACTATCATACGGACTTACTATCATACGGACTCACTATCATACGGACTTACTATCATACAGCTCACTATCATACGGACTTACTATCATACAGCTCACTATCATACGGACTCACTATCATACGGACTCACTATCATACGGAATGAATTATCATACAGCTCACTATCATACAGCTCACTATCATACGGACTTACTATCATACAGCTCACTATCATACAGCTCACTATCATACAGCTCACTATCATACAGCTCACTATCATACGGACTCACTATCATACGGAATGAATTATCATACAGCTCACTATCATACGGACTCACTATCATACAGCTCACTATCATACGGAATGAATTATCATACAGCTCACTATCATACGGACTCACTATCATACGGACTTACTATCATACAGCTCACTATCATACAGCTCACTATCATACAGCTCACTATCATACGGACTCACTATCATACGGAATGAATTATCATACAGCTCACTATCATACGGACTCACTATCATACAGCTCACTATCATACAGCTCACTATCATACGGACTTACTATCATACGGACTCACTATCATACAGCTCACTATCATACAGCTCACTTTCATACGGACTCACTATCATACGGACTCACTATCATACAGCTCACTATCATACAGCTCACTATCATACAGCTCACTATCATACGGACTTACTATCATACGGACTCACTATCATACAGCTCACTATCAGACAGCTCACTATCATACGGACTTACTATCATACGGACTCACTATCATACAGCTCACTATCAGACAGCTCACTATCATACGGACTTACTATCATACGGACTCACTATCATACAGCTCACTATCAGACAGCTCACTATCATACGGACTCACTATCATACGGACTCACTATCATACGGACTCACTATCATACGGACTTACTATCATACGGACTCACTATCATACAGCTCACTATCAGACAGCTCACTATCATACGGACTTACTATCATACAGCTCACTATCATACAGCTCACTATCATACGGACTTACTATCATACAGCTCACTATCATACAGCTCACTATCATACGGACTTACTATCATACAGCTCACTATCATACGGACTCACTATCATACGGACTCACTATCATACGGAATGAATTATCATACAGCTCACTTTCATACGGACTCACTATCATACGGACTCACTATCGGACAGATCACTATCATACGGACATACAATCATATGGACTCACTATCATACGGACTCACTATCATACGGACTCACTATCATACGGAATGAATTATCATACAGACTCACTTTCATACGGACTCACTATCATACGGACTCACTATCATAAAGACTCACTATCATACGGACTCACTATCGTACGGACTTACTATCGTACGGACTCACTATCATACAGACTCACTTTCATACGGACTCACTATCGTACGGACTTACTATCATACGGACTCACTATCGTACGGACTCACTATCATACGGACACACTATCATATGGACTCACTATCGTACGGACTTACTATCATACGGACTCACTATCGTACGGACTCACTATCATACGGACTCACTATCGTACGGACTTACTATCATACGGACTCACTATCATACGGACTCACTATCATACGGACTCACTATCATACGGAACCAACCATCATATGGACTCAACCATCATACGGTCTCACTATCATACGGACTCACTAATATGCGGATTCACTATCATACGGACTCACTAATATACGGACTCGCTATCATACGGACTCACTATCATACGGACTCACTAATTTACGGACTCACTATCATACGGTCTCACTATCAAACGGACTCAACCATCATCCGGACTCATTATCATACGGACCCACTATCATACGGACTCAACCATCATACGGACTCAACCATCATACGGACTCAACCAGTTTCCTTGACAACTTTCTATGTCCATAAACGAAGAACAATACAACTATCCTCACTCCCTCACTCCTCACTCCTCACTCCTCATCTCCTCACTCCTCACCTCCTCACCCCTCTCACTCCCTCATTCCTCTCACAACTTATTTCCTCACTCCACCACCGCTCGACCTCACCCTCCACCTTACCGCTCCACCTCACCCTCTACCTTACCACTCGACCTCACCCTCCACCTTACCGCTCGACCTCACCCTCCACCTTACCGCTCGACCTCACTCTTCGCCTTACCGCTCCACCTCACCCTCCACCTTTCCGCTCCACCTCACCCTCCACCTTACCCCTCCACCTCAACCTCCGCCTTACCACTCCACCTCACCCTCCACCTTACCGCTCCACCTCACCCTCCGCCTTACCGCTCCACCTCACCCTCCGCCTTACCGCTCCACCTCACCCTCCACCTTACCGCTCCACCTCACCCTCCACCTTACCGCTCCACTTCACCCTCCGCCTTACCGCTCCACCTCACCCTCCGCCTTACCGCTCCACCTCACTCTCCACCCCAGCTTCCACCCCAGCCTCTACCTCACACTCGTGTTAGTGACTAGAGGAAATGGCCGCCGTGGATCGTTGTGTTGTGGGGGAAGAGGAGTGGAGTGTGAGGAACCTGGCACTTTGTTAAGTCAGCTGGAGCAGTTGAGGAGAGAGATGGACGTGTTAAAGGGGGAGAACGAAGCCCTCAGGACTGAACTCCTTCAGGTAGGTGTCCTGGCTAGCAGGACACCTGCGAAAAAGGAACAGGCGTGGAGAGTGGTTCCTTCCAAGGGACTAAGATCAGACTCAGGAAAGCTGACCAGGGTGTGGAGTGCAGTAACCCTTACCAAGTGTTGGAGGAAGCTGGCGAGGAGGAGAGGAGGCAGGACGAGGAAGAGAAGAGGCAGGACGATGTGGTGCCAGGAGAGAAAGAGCAGTTGTTCAGACACTGCCCAGTGGTAAGTTCGTGGTAGTTGGGGATAGCCAGGTGAGGTTCTTAGATAGGACTTTTTGTGCAAGAGATAGGAAACGTAGGACTAGGGTTTTCCTGGGGTTGGGATAGGGCATGTAGCTCAGAAGATAGATAGGGTTTTGTCAGGGGAGGGGACCAATCCAGTAGTGTGTCTTAGTGTCGGAGGTAACGACATAGGAAAAGTTAGGAGTGAGGACAGTGCCGGATTAACCATGAGGCACTTGAGGCATTGGCCTCAGGCCCCCAAATCCAAACATTCTCGAAGTTGAAGCGTATAAAACATGAACTTCGTTCAACGATGTCCTAGCAACGTCTCAAATTTCTGTCTCTTATGAACATTGAATGTGTTATTTTGCAGAAGCTTAATATTGATGAAATCATTGATAAATTATGGTGTATTTTTTTCTTGCTATATATATATATATATATATATATATATATATATATATATATATATATATATATATATATATATATATATATATATATATATATATATATATATATATATATATATCTTGAGGGTAGGGGGCCCCAAGTTGACCTGTGCCTCAGGCCCCTATTAAGCTTAATCCGGCCCTGAGTGAGGAACTTTTCAAGAGGTATAGGGAGGTGCTGGGGAAGGTTAGAGACAGGGGAGGGATCCCGATAGTATGTGGTGTCTTGCCTAGAAGGGGAGTTGGTCGTGAATGGCTATCCAGGGCAATTGCTATAAATTGCCAACTGGAAAAACATTCAGATTCAGATTTGCCCCCGAGGGGGCTAGTTTATTGGGCACCCCCTTACATCGTGTGCAAGGTGAAGCGCAGAAGCGTTTACAGCGCCCAACAGGGAAGTATGAAAAGTTCATACTTGCCTTTATGACTCGTACATTAAGGGCGTAAAAGCCTGAAGGGTCATAGGTTCTGTCAAGTTACATAAAGTGAGAGAATGATGAGTGTGTGGGGGGAAAGTTCCCGGTACATTTTATCTGTTTATGGCAAAGAGTGGCAGGTCCCTATTAATGTCAAATGCCAGGCCTGTGACTAGGAGGAGGGATATCTGGTCTGGGGGTGGAAAAACATTGTGCAAGCAATGGTTGGGCATTCATAGATAACTGGCAACCATTCTATGGCAACGACTATCTGTACAGTCGTGAGGGAGTACACTTGTCTCGGGCGGGGGTAAAGACGTTGTCTGCATCCCTGGAGCGTGAAATTGTCACTCCAAACGGGGGGTTTCGCCAGTAGAGAGAGGTCGGGGTAAGTGGGAGTCAAAAAACAAGCAGGTCCTGGGGAGTAAAAGTGGTTACTCAGGACAAGGGGTAAAACAGTACCAGGGAAAGGTAGGTTTAAATGTATACTTTACAAACAGTAGGAGCGTTAGAAATAAAATAGACTTGCTGAGAGCGGTTGTATGTACCGAGAATGTAGACATCATAGTAATCACCCAAACTTGGATGAACCTGGCGAGCAAGAACTTTTTATCAGAGTACCACATAGAAGGGTACAACCTTTTTCACAAGGACAGGGAAGGTAGGAAAGGGGGGAGGGTTCGCACTCTTCGTCAGGGATATATTAAAATGTTGTATTAATAATTCAATAAAGGGTGAAATAGGAGCCGAGTCTGTATGGGTAGAAATTGCGGAAGGAAGAGAAAAAACTAATTATGGGAGTTATTTACAGGCCCCCAAGTCTTGGGAAAGAAGCAGCTCAGCCCATATGGCAGGAAATGAGTAGGGCAGCAAGATACAACAACCTGTGCATTATGGGGGATTTAAACTTCAGAAATATTGACTGGGACAACATTGTAGGTGACTATGAATCTGAAGACTTCCTACACGCAGTACAGAACATTTTTTTTTAAACAACTACCAGGTAATTACAGAACCTACTAGAGGTAACAATATATTAGACCTAGTATTAACAAATAAAGAAAATATTATCAGAGATATCACAGTAGGGGAAGAACTAGGGAACAGTGATCACAGAGAAATCAGGTTCACCCTAAATTGGGAAACGAAAAACAATGACAATATGGTCAGAGTACCAAACTTTCGATTGGCGGATTATCAGGGGTTAAGAAGGTACCCAGGTGAGGTCACCTGGGAACAGTCAGGTCAGTCCCCAGTAGGAAAGGATGAGGTCACAGATGACACAACAATTGATCATGGCTATAATATATTTACTCGTATATTACATAAAGCACAAGAACAAAATATACCATACAGAAAAATTAAGTCAAATAAGACTGAGCCAAGGTGGATGACCAGAAAACTTAAACATGACATAGGAATAAAGAAAGGAATTTATAAGAAATTAAAGGGAGGGGAGGAGCAGCTCAGAAATAGGTATAGTGAACTATCTAGGAAAGTTAAGAAAAATGTAAGGAAAACAAAGAGAGACTACGAAATCAGGATAACGAGAGAATCCAAGGCGAATCCCAAGGGATTTTTCCAGGTATATAGGACAAAGGATAAAGTTGGGCCTTTATAGATAGGGAGAGGGGAAGTGATCGATGACAGTGAGGAAATAAGCAAAGCATTGAACAGCTACTTTTTATCAGTTTTCACAGAAGAAATTCATGAGGAAATTCCAGAGGTGGAACTGATATTTAGGGGAAATGAAGAAGAGAAATTAAAGAATATCTCTATCAGAAAAGAGGATGTTCTTAAGAAGATAAATAAATTAAAGAAGACAAAATCCCCAGGGCCGGATGAAATTTTCCCTCGAGTTTTGAAAGAGTGTAAGGAACAGATTAGTGGACCCCTCGTAAATTTATTTACAAAATCATTATACATGGGAGTTGTGCCAGACTTGTGGAAACAGGCAAATGTAGTAACCATATTCAAAAAGGGAAACAGAGCATCAACGTCAAACTACCGGCCGATTAGTTTGACGTCAGTAGTGGGGAAATTTCATGAATCAATTATAGCAAATATCATTCGATCGCATTTAGAGAAAAGCAAATTAATCTACGACTCTCAACATGGGTTTACAAAGGGAAAATCTTGTCTAACAAATCTGCTGACGTTTTTTAGGAAAGTCTTCGAGGTAGTAGATAATGATGATAATTACGATGCTATTTACTTGGACTTTAGCAAAGCGTTTGACAGAGTACCGCATCAGAGGCTTCTTAGAAAAATTAAGGCTCATGGTATCGAGGGGAAAGTGTTAAATTGGATAAAATCGTGGCTCACTGATAGAACACAGAGGGTCAGTATAGATGGTGTCAAATCTGAGTGGGGCTGTGTAACCAGTGGGGCCCACTCTTGTTCATAATCTAAATAAACGATCTAGATTCTGGGATTAGCAGTGACATAAGCAAGTTTGCGGATGACACCAAAATAGGGCGGCAGATTAATTCAAGGCAGGATACAAATGCACTACAGGAGGATTTAAATAAACTGCAGGAGTGGTCAGAAAATGGCAAATGGAATTCAACACCAGCAAGTGCAGCGTACTTAATATTGGTAGAACAAATACTGTCAACGTATACAGCCTTAAGAACATCAACCTAGAAAGGTCGACTTGTGAAAGAGACTTTGGGGTACTTGTAAGCCCGGACCTACGGCCTAGAAAACAGTGTGTTAATGTTCGAAATAAGGCAAACAGAGTATTAGGTTTTATATCTAGAAGTGTAAGTAATAAGAGTGCAGAGGTCTTATTGCAACTATATCTTGCGTTAGTCAGGCTGCACCTCGATAATGCGGTTCAGTTTTGGTGCCCTTGTTATAGAATGGATATCAATTCACTGGAGTCGTTGCAGCGAACAATGACGAAAATGATTCCGGGACTTAAGAACCTTCCACATCAAGATAGGTTAAAGAAGCTAAACTTGCATTCCCTAGAACGACGAAGAGTGCGGGGAGATATGATAGAAGTGTTTAAGTGGGTGAAAAGAATCAATAAAGGCGATATAGATAAAATTCTTATAATATCCGAGCAGGATAGGACTCGTAGCAACGGATTTAAGTTGGATAAGTTAAGATTTAGGAGGGAGATAGGAAGGAACTGGTTCGCAAATAGGGTGGTTGATGAGTGGAACAAGCTTAGCAACTTTGTAGTAAGTGTTGGAACGCTGGAGAGTTTCAAAAGGAGGCGAGATAGATTCATGGATGATAGAGAGTGGTAGTAACTCTCGACAGGAGCTGCCATGCACAGGCCAACCGGCCTATTGCAGACTCCTTATTTTCTTATGTTCTTATGTTCTCACCCTCCACCCCAGCCTCTACCTCACACTCCACCTCAGGCTCCACTTCACCCTCCACCCTAGCCTCCACCCCAGCCTCTACCTCAGCCTCCACTTCACCCTCCACCCCAGCCTCCACCTCACTCTCCATCCCAACCTCCACCTCACCCTCCACCTCACCCTCCACCTCACCACCCCAGCCTCCACGTCACCTTCCACTTCACCCTCCACCTCACCCTCCACCTCACCCTCCACCTCACCTTCCACCTCACCCTCCACCTCACCCTCCACCTCACCACCCCAGCCTCCACCTCACCTTCCACTTCACCCTCCACTTCACCCTCCACCTCACCCTCCACTTCACCCTCCACCTCACCCTCCACCTCACCCTCCACCTCACCCTCCACCTCACCCACCCCTCATCCCAGAGTCCAGGTTTTTCTTGCTTTTACTTGACCATGTGTGTGTGTGTGTTTTACAGCGTCTCTGACAACGGTAAGAGGTCACACTAGCCTCAACACTACCCAGCATTATTCAACACCAGATATTTCGATTATTTCTCCTGATGTGTTACTTGATGCTACTTGACGTCACTTGATGGCACCTCATGTTACTTAATGTCACTTGATGTCACTTGATGTTTTTTTATGTTACCTGATGTCACTTGACGTTACTTGATGTTACTTGATGTTAGTTGATGTCACTTAATATTACCCTATATTACTTAATTACTTGACTTCATTTGATGTTATTTGATGTTACTTGAGGACACTTAACGTTACTTGATGTTAATTGATGTTATTCGCTGTCACATCACTAACTCACACTGTAGCGCCACGTGTTAATAAGTTTCACGTGTTTTCTGTTTATAACTACACGTAAACATGTAGGTCACACACACACATGCATACATACCGTACTACTATAAACGTATACAGACTTAACAACATCGAACTAGAGAAGTCGACTTGTGAAAGAGACCTAGGGGTTCTCGAAAGTCCGGACCTTCAGCCTAGAAAACAGTGCGTTAATGTTCGAAATAAGGCAAACAGAGTATTAGGTTTTATATCTAGAAGTGTAAGTAATAAGGGTGCTTAGGTCATATTGCAATTATATCTTGTGCTAGTCAAGCCGCACCTCGACTATGCTATTCAGTTCTGGTGCCCTCATTATAGAATGGATATCAACTCACTGGAGTCGGTGCAGGAAGAATGACGAAATGATTCCGGAACTTAGAAACCTTCCCTATCAAGATAGATTAAAGAAACTGAATTTGCATTCCCTAGAAATACGAAGAGTGCGCGGAGATATGATAGAAGTATTTAAGTGGGTGAAAGGAATCAATAAAGGAGATATAGATAAAGTTCATATAATATCCGAGCAGGATAGGATTCGGAGCAACGGATTTACGTTGGATAAGTTTAGGTTTAGGAGGAAGATAGAAGGAAACTGGTTCACAAATAGGGTGGTGGACGAGTGGAACAAGCTTAGCAACTTTGTAGTAAGTGTTGGGACGCTGGAAAGTTTTAAAAGGAGGCTACATAGATTCATGGACGACAGAGGGTGGTTGTAACTCCCGACAGGAGCTGCCATGCACAGTCCAACCGGCCTATTGCAGACGCCTTATTTTCTTATGTTATGTTCTTATGTACCCTACACAGAGCCACATCCTTACCTTTGTCCCGTTCTCTCTCTCTCTCTCTCTCTCTCTCTCTCTCTCTCTCTCTCTCTCTCTCTCTCTCTTTCTTTATCTCAGTTCGGTATGATATAATACAATCCAGCGATCTTCTGACAGGCGATTGTGGCTGAGCTAATGCTGTGTTGGTGGAGACAAGACGCAGATGGTTAACGTTGGTGTGAGTGAAGGAGGGGCGGAACTAGAACACAATCTGCATCTGGCGAAGGTTTTCCTCCAGGCTTATGAGGTTCATATTCGTCTACGCAGGTGTCAAGTGTGAGTGTCAAAGGTGAGGTCGTCCACGGGTCAATCTCTCTCTCTCTACTCTCTCCTTCTCTCCATCTGGCGTTTGTGATGATGCCGGCGAGAGTGAGGGAGGGAAGGGTGAGAGAGGTATGGAGGTAGAGGGTGAGGTAGGGAAAGAGAGAGGTAAATAGGTAAGGAGGTAGAGAGCTAGCAAAGACAATGGCATACAGTAGAAGAGGAACAGCAAACATCACCGCCCCAGCACGATACCAACCCACGGCCTCCGAGACGATAAGAGACGGGACGCGACCAAGAGATAGGTAAGAATCACCACTGTCCCGAGATTTATTGTACAGTGTAATATGATACGTATAGAATCACACCTGTTATAGAATCACACCTGTTATAGAATCACACCTGTTATAGAATCACACCTGTTATAGAATCACATCTGTTTATAGAATCACACCTGTTATAGAATCACACCTGTTATAGAATCACACCTGTTATAGAATCACATCTGTTATAGAATCACACCTGTTATAGAATCACACCTGTTATAGAATCACATCTGTTTATAGAATCACACCTGTTATAGAATCACACCTGTTATAGAATCATACCTGTTATAGAATCACATCTGTTTATAGAATCACACCTGTTATAGAATCACATCTGTTTATAGAATCACACCTGTTATAGAATCACACCTGTTATAGAATCACACCTGTTATAGAACCACATCTTCTATAGAATCACATCTTCTATAGAATCACATCTCTTATAGAATCACACCTGTTATAGAATCACACCTGTCATAGAATCACACCTGTTATAGAATAATACCCGTTTATAGAATAACACGTTATAGAATCACACCTGCTACAGAATCACACCTGTTATGGACTCACACCTGTTAGAGAATCACACCTGTTTATAGAATCACATCTGTTAGAGAATCACACCTGTTAGAAAATCACACCTGTTATTGAATCACACCTGTTTATGGACTCACACCTGTTAGAGCATCACACTTGTTAGATAATCATACCTGTTTATAGAATCACACCTGTTATAGAATCACAGGTGTTTACAGAATCAACTAATGGGGAGAGAGTGGTAAACGGGATGGGTGGTAGAACGGGGGTGGTTGGGTGAAGCCGACCAGGTCAAGAGTAGTGGGGGAGGGGTGGAGGGGTAGTCAGTAGAGGTGAGGGAGAGGAATGTAGGGGGGGGGGAGGGTCAGGCAGAGAGAGAGAGAGAGAGAGAGAGAGAGAGAGAGAGAGAGAGAGAGAGAGAGAGACTATGCAACATATTTGATAATTATCTTGTTCAGTGGTTGTTTAGTTGTGTTGATATATGGTAGTGATGGTTATGTGGTGGTGGTGGTGGTGGTGGTGTGACGTAGTGGTGGTAGGTGATGTGGTGGTAGTGGTGATATATGGTAGTGGTTGATTGTGGTGGTGGTGGTTTTTGATGTGGTGGTAGGTAGTGTGGTGGTAATGGTGATATGTTTAGTGGTAGTATGTGGTGGTGTTTATAGTGGTGGTAGGTGGTTCGGTGGTTGTGGTGATGTATACCTAGTAATGGTGGTTGTGGTAGTTTTTTGGTGGTAAGTTTGTGATATATGGTACTGGTGATTATGGTGTGTGGTTGTGATAGTTGTGGTGGTGGTGGTCGGGTGTATTTGTGGTGGTATGGCTGTGGAGGTATGTAGTGTAGTAGTAGTAGATGTGGGTACAGGTGATGGTACAGGTAATAAGTTACAGGTGATGGTACAGGTAATGAGTTACAGGTGATGGTACAGGTAATGAGTTACAGGTGAGTACAGGAAGAAACATCTGGGTTACAGGTGGGTACAGCCAACCTCACACACTGCACCTTTTCTCGCTCACACAGACTTGTGACATTCAACACAGAATTTATTTAAATAAATCTAATTCAGGTTTATTGAGTTGTAGGAATATAGTTGTAGTTTTTGTATGATTTTGTAATGTGGATCCCTCACTCTCCCTTACCCCCCTCTCTTCCTCACCTTCCCTTGCCCCCTCTCTACCCTTACCCTCTCTCTCCCTCTCCTTCCCACCCAAAACTCTCTCTCCTCCTTTCCCTTTCATTCCCCTCCTCCTCCTCCCTCCCCCCTCCTCCTTCTCCTTCCCCCCTCCTCCTCCTCCCTCCCCCTCCTCCTCCTCCTTCCCCGACCTCCTCCTCCTCCCTCCCCCCTCCTCCTTCTCCTTCCCCCCTCCTCCTCCTCCCTCCCCCCTCCTCCTCCTCTCCAGTAATGCCATAATGGTAAACTGTGTCAAAGAGTTCAACTTTTTTTCACCAGATGATGATGATGATTCAGGGAAGCTGTTGGTCCTCTCTTGATGATGATGATGATGATGATGATGATGATGATGATGATGATGATGATGATGAAGGTAATATCAACAACAACATGGTTCACTTAGTGTTGAGAGAAGCACTATTTGTGGGTCAGGAATAACACTCTGGCAGACACCTCCGCACAGTGTCATTCTGAGGAAAACATGATATCTGGCAGACAGTGTGTGGGACTGTGTGCTAACGTTGGTAGTGCAGTATGTGTGTTAGATATGTTAACACTGGCAGTATGTATGTCAGGTGTGTGTGTGTGTGTGTGTGTGTGTGTGTGTGTGTGTATGTGTGTACGAGTGTTGCTTGTTGTAATGTTGCAGGTAAAGTTACATCGTGCAGGTGTTGTGCTACAGGTGTTGGCAGTTGTTGATGTGTGGCAGGTGTAGTTGTGTGGCAGGTGTTGTTATGTTACAGGTGTTGGCAGGTGTAGGTTTAGAGATATTATATCATACTGTAATAGCGACTGATTGTTGATCTTGTGATATACCCCCCCTCTCTCTCTCTCTCTCTCTCTCTCTCTCTCTCTCTCTCTCTCTCTCTCTCTCTCTCTCTCTCACACAGTCCGTCTCTCACACAACTCCTAAGAACCTAAATATGAAAACTACAATTACAATAAGGTCATTCCTATTACCTTCACGTGGATTACCTCAGCGTAATTCACTTTCAACCAATTACCATCACGAGAGAGGGGAAGTGTCCCTCTATGAAAAGTAAATGACTGATAATATTCTAGTCACCTGTTAATGTAATTTTAGCTCATTGTATAAATTATCTTAAGTGTGTGTGTGTGTGTGTGTGTGTGTTGTGGCGACCTGTGGTATAATGGTCAGCATGCTCGCCTCGCAATTGAGTGGTCCCAGGTTTACCCATCAGTAACTGGGAACCTGGACGTTAATCGATTTGCTGATCGTGTTCCGGGGTAATGGTTAGCCAGTGCAGTTGACGAGTTGTCCGATCTTCTCGGGCTATTCCTTGACACTGGGTCATGCAACTCGTTAACTCAGGGTGTGGTACAGCTTCTACACCTTAATAAAATCCAAATTCACGCCTCGGTGGTCCTAGGGCCGGCCATCCTCATACTCGAAGATGGCTATATTTTATATACGTGCTATGAGTGAGTATTTATCTATCTATGTATTAAACACACACACACACACACACAGGTAAGCCATGTACACGTAACTACACCACGATTAACCCCCGCAACATTTCTCCCTTCAACACAACGCCACAAACTGCTGGGAATCTCTCAGACTTTCTGTCTGTCTGTCTGTAGCTTGAGACAAAGTAATTAATGATTATTTTTGTTTACATTAATATTAAGGATAATATTTTAACATTTTAGCAACTTATATCTCCATAACGGGTACTGTGCCACCATACTGACACCATACTGATAATATTATGGCCCCATACTGGCACCATACTAACACTACTGACACTAAACTGACATCATACTGAGACTATACTGACACCATACTGACAACACACTGACACTATAATGATACCATACTGACACCAAACTGACACTATAATAACATTTATACTGACACCAAACTGACACTATAATTACACCATACTGACATTATACTGACACCATACTAACAGTATACTGGCACCATACTCACATCATACAAACGCTATACTGACACCATAGTGACACCATATTCTCATCACACTAACACTATACTGACATCATACTCAGGCCATACTGACATACTAAAAACTATACTGGCACCATACTCACACATACTCACACCATACTCACATCATACTAACACTATACTGGCACCATACTCACACCATACTAACACTATACTTGCACCATACTCACACCATACTCGCACCATACTAACACTATACTGGCACCATACTCACACCATACTCACTCCATACTCACATCTTACTAACACTATACTGGCACCATACTCACACCATACTCACATCATACAAACACTATACTGGCACCATACTCACACATACTCACACCATACTCATATCTTACTAACACTATACTGACACCATACTCACACATACTCACACCATACTCATATCATACAAACACTATACTGGCACCATTCTCACACAAACTCACACCATACTAATACTATACTGGCACCATACTCACACCATACTCACATCATACAAACACTATACTGGCACCATACTCACACCATACTAACACTATACTGGCACAATACTGGCACCATACTCACATCATACAAACACTATACTGGCACCATACTCACACCATACTCACATCATACAAACACTATACTGGCACCATACTCACACATACTCACACCACATATCAAGAAGAGCTCAACACACTGACTCTTTCGACTCTCACTGACCATCACCACGACCTCATCTGCAAATTTGGTAAGAAGCTTCTACACCATCCTCGACACCGGCTCTTACTACCACCTGAGATCCCTCGCCCGAGAATTGCTGTTCGACACCACAACCGCATCCAGCCCATAAGTGCTCGAACTGATCGCTATAAGAACAGCCCAGTCCCAACCATTGCAAAAATTATCAATAACTTGTAATAGACTAGTGTATTCACTCCCAGTAAATACTACTTCTTGCACTGTCACTATGTTGAAATGCACTGTAGTTTGAGCTTTTCCCCATCTAGTTATTATATATCTTATTTGTATCACTTATGTTACTTGTATATTATTTGTAATTCGAAACCCATTCCCCAAATATGTAACTGTATATTTTCAGCCTTCTGGCTGCCAAGCTCTTTCAATAAACCGTTAATTATTATTATTGTTATTATTATTATTACTCACATCTTACTAACACTATACTGGCACCATACTCACACATACTCACACCATATTCACATCATACAAACACTATACTGGCACCATACTCACATCATACAAACAATATACTGTCACCATAATAACATGCCCCCAAACTGTCAAAAGCTATTAGTCAATAAAAGACAATAGAATAATGACACTAATTGACTAACATCATGTAAATGGTAGAGATTAAGTCGTCCATTTAATATAATTATGTATAATTATCGGACTCATATAATAAAGTTATATAATTAGTCTGGATATTATGGTGTTTTTTTGTACGTTCACAACATCCCCTTCATGCGTACACTGACGTTACATACATACATACATACATACATACAGACACAGACAGACAGACATACATGCATACATACTACTTTGCTTTCAATCGGAATCGAGTATGACGATCAACCAGCTTCGTTGGTGAGTTCTGAGGTGACTAGAGAGACCGATACGGGACCAGCAGGATCGTGCACAGATGCTGCACACGTGGAGGGCTACATCTAGTGCAGGAGAGGCGGCGACAGTGTCTTTCCGGCGTTGGCGCTTGTCTGCCTTGGTAAGCAGTCGGGCTAACTCGAAAGTATTGACACCTTCTCGTGTGGTGCTCCTCCAAGCATTACGGTGTGGAGTAATCGTCTCCCTGGTAAGGGGGTCGATTTGCCACTTTTTCAAGTTTGTCTTAAGACTATCCTAATAGATTTTTAGTTGCCCACCAGCTTTACATTTACTATTCGTTAGGTGACTGTAAAGTAGCTGCTTTGGCAGTCTATTGTTATGCATGAGGGTAATATGGCCAGTCCAACGCAGCTGGTCATGGATAATGTAGCCTCAATGCTCCTACAGTTGGTTTCAGCGAGAATAATGGCATTTGTTCTCATGTCTTCTCAGCGAACTCGGAAGATGGAATGTAGACAACGTTGGTGAAAAATTTCAAGTGCCTTAAGGTGCCTTTTGTATGTGACTCATGACTCACTGCCATATAGCAGGGTGAAGAGGACTACTGCTCGATATACGTGCAACTTTGTAGATAATTTCAGCTCCCTACAGTCTGAAGACAAGGGTACAGAGTCTGCCAAAGGCTTGAGATGCACATCTGATCCGATGTTGAATGTCTTCATCGATGTCTGAGGTGGTGGACAGGTGGGAGCCGAGATAATGATAGTGGGTAATATTAGAGAGGGTAGTACCGTTAAGCTGGATGGATGGTGATGATGTGGCTGAATCAGGGGCAGGCTGAAAGAGAATCTGAGTCTTACGTACATTCACCTCAAGGCCGAAATGCGCATACGCATCTGTGTAGGTGTTCAGGATCTCCTGTAGGTCGCGTTCAGTTTGAACGACAAGGGTGAGGTCGTCTGCATATTAAACTTCACTATTGGAAGCTGTCGACACCTTTGTTCCTACCTGGAGTCATCTTGTGTTGAAAAGACCCTTCGTCAGGTACTGGATGTCCACTCCGCCGTCTAAATTGACACTGGCACGAGTAAGGAAAGCAGCCAAGAAATGGAAAAGAGAGTAGGTGCCAGTACACAGCCTTGTTTTACCCCCGTTTGGATGGGGAAGAACTCAGACTGGGTGCCATAATGCACGACACTGCCAGTCATGCCATCGTGGAGTTGCCTCACAATGGCGATGATCTTTGGTGGGCAGCCAAAACGGCTGAGGGTTTGCCAGAGGGTTCCCCTGTTGACCGAGTCGAAGAGCTTGGTTAGGTCGATGAAGGCCATGTACAGGTCATGACACTGTTCTCTGCACTTTTTATGTATCTGGCGAACAGCAAAGATCATGTCAGTGGTGCCACATGATGGTCTAAAGCCACATTGAGATTCTAGGAAGAAATTTTCCGCCTCAGGAAGAAGTCTATTTTGGAGGACTCGGGTGATAACCTTACCAGCTACGAACAGCAGCGAGATCCCTTGGTAGTTACCACAGTCTGACCGGTCTCCCTTGTTTTTATAAATATTGATGATGCAGATGTCTTTAAGAGCTTGGGGGATTTCCTCCGTTTCCCATATATTCTCCAAGAGAGAGTAGAGACGGCTGGTAAGCAGAAGTCCTTCTGCTTTATACACCTTAGCTGGGATTCCATCAGGCCCTGAGGCTTTGTTATTTTTCATTTGTTTGATGGCAGTAACTATCCCATCCAGTGATGGAGGATAGCTGAGGTGGGTCAGCTCTCTGGATGCTGAGGGACCTGCTGGGTAGTCAGGATATCCACATCGGGGTTTCAGTTGAGTTGCAAATGGTAGTGCTCTTTCCAGTGCTAAAGGATGCCTTCTTCGTCTTCAATTAGGGAGTTCCCGTTGGATGAGCTGAGGGGACTGTGCCATGAGTGATTGGCCCATAAAATGTTTTAGTGGAATTTAAAAATTCGCACATCTTGTGTTGATCTGCAAGTTTTTGCATTTCACATGTTTTATTTTTAAACCAGTCATTATTTAAATTGTGAAGTTCACATTGAGCCGCCGCTTTCTATTTGCGGAAAGTATCAGCTTTGGTCTGAGACTGAGGATTATTCTGCCAGCCAGTTAAAGCAACACGTTTATCATCAATGAGTACATTGATTTCTGGGTCATTTTCATCAAACCAGTCCTGGTGTATTCTTTCGATTTGGCCGAGAATTTCTCTGCAGGTTTTTGTAATGACAGAGTCGAGACTACCCCATTTGGCACTAGGATTTGGGTAGTTTGTTTTCAGATTGTTTATCAACCCATGTTCGAGCTGCTCTCTGAAAGCATCTGCTAGCGCTGGATCCTTCAGACACTTAGTGTTAAAACCTCTTCTGGAGGCTTGTTGCCTTCGTCTTTTTGGGGTGACGTGAAGCGAGAGATTGGCTCTGACGAGCCGATGATCGGTGTCGCAGTGGTCTGTGCCATGCCTGACTCGGGTGATGAGGACATCTCGGCGATCTCTTTCTCACATACATACATGCATACATAATAATGGTTGTCCTTCGTGTAATGAGGATGGCCGGCTCAAGGGCCACCTAGACGTGAATTCGTTTAAGGTGTAGAAGCTGTCGCCAACACAATAACCACACCCTAAGTTAACGAGTTGCATGACCCAGTGTCAGGGTAAAGTGCGAGAAGACCGGATAACTTGCCAACTGCACTGGCTAACCATTACCCTGGAACACGATTCGCATATCTATTAACATCCAGGTTCACAATTACTGCTGGGTAGACAAAGGCAAATGGCATAATAAAACTTGCCCATAGTTTCACCCTCCCTGGGGATCGAACCCAGGTCTATTCGCTTACGAAACGAGCATGCTGACCATTACACCACAGGCCGCCACACATACATATATACATATAGAAAGAAAGATAGATAGATAGATTCTGGATAATTCACCAGATAATAATGTTATTAATTTTAAATTTGTATGAGTCACTTAGTCTTCCAAACAACTTATTCATCATTATTTTACCCGATAATGACAAGTGTATGTTACGTAACTTGAAATACTGCCAAAATAATATTAATAACATATTAAACTCTAACACGACAAGTATTATTTAAATCATTATTAAGTCAAGATAAACCAACACTGTTCACCTCAAGGCCAGCACACGATACGTCCCCGACCACAATACTACATGTTGGCCGTCACCCTCACCCAAGTTTATGATGATACGTGTGTGTGTGTGTGTGTGTGTGTGTGTGTTAATTATCACTCTCATGTATTAATATATTCTTAAGCCTTAAAGTTAACCTTCCTTTAACAAACAAACACAATGACTAAAAATATAACACAAAAACACAAGATTAAATCAAATGTGTTCGAGAATTCTTAAAATACAAACACTAACACACAAACACTACAGTACAACTCTACAACAAAACACACACAAACAATTCAACAAAACACTCACAAACAAACACAAACATGTAGTAGCTGAACTCAATGATACCTTCCCTGGCAGCAGCGAGAACACAGTGTTATGCCACAGTGACCTCTAGTGACCTGCCAGCCAAAAGGTCAAAGTCGCTCAGTACGTGACCTCTTGAGCGGAGGTTCGGGGGCGGAGAAGAGAGGGAGGGGAGGGGGGAGAAGGGGAGGAGGGGAGGAGGGGGAGATTGTGCAACTGACAGGCTAAGTGCAAGTGCAGGTATTTTGTGTTGCATTGTTGCAGAGGAGCAATTAATACTGCAACTGTATCGCAGAGGGAAAGTTTGCATTACAGGTTGAAGGGTAACAACGCTGCTGCTGCTAGTAATAATAATAATAATAATAATAATAATAATAATATCACCATAATGGGACTATATTGAACCATCTGGGACCATCTAAGACCATAACAATTCAGTGTAGGTCAGACTAGCTAATGCTTGCCCGTATAACAAGCGAAGCAGTTACTCAATTATCTGTAACGAATCAACTACCTAACTACCAGCCCTAGTTAAGGTTGTTTCAGCTGGCCGGGTAATTAGTGGGTCAATATGTTGATAGACTGTGTGATTAACTGAGGTCCTAAGTCTCAAAGGATCTTAAGTGTTAATTTTTCCCTTTAGCAGGTGACGAAAAGAACCATTTAACTCACTGAATTAATTAAAAAAAAAAAAAATAAATATATATATATATATATATATATATATATATATATATATATATATATATATATATATATATATATATATATATATTTCACACAAACATCAACGCGCGCACACACACACACAGTCAGGCAGTCAGGGATGACTGTCGATAAACACAGTCACAGTCTATGTAAACCAGACAATTTACTAACTGTCATACACACTAGACTGACAACCATATCACATAGTCTAAATCACAACCAGTCACAGTCCACAATTACCTTAACACATCTGTTAACTGTAAACAAGTTGTACCTGTGTAAACATTCGACCAGCAAACACTCACCATATTTACACACGCCGTCTCTCTCTCTCTCACTCGTAAATATAATGTAAAGAATACGAAGCTCCATTGTGTTTTTAATAATAATAATAATAATAATAATAACAATAATAATAATAATAATGATAATAATAAACGGTTTATTAATAGAGTTGCAGCCGGTGGCTGAAATTATACAAACTTACGTGTGATTTAGACATAATAATATACGTTCAATACATTTAAAGGGCTGTACATACATAAATTAGGAGCTATTTATTATTTTAACAATAGATGGGATGGTGCTATTCTTATATATATATGTCTATATATATATATATATATATATATATATATATATATATATATATATATATATATATATATATATATCAGTGCGGGCTCTTATGGGCATAATTTTGCTGTAGTGGCTGACTGCCCGAGGTGGGCAGGGTACTGCAGGTGGTAGTAGGTGGCGATGATGAGGATGGTGCAGTAGTCCACTACCAAACCTTGTTAGTGCGTGGTGGTGGAGGTCACTGAGGGATGGCATTTCCAGGGTGGAGAGAGAGTTGTTGTAGACTGAGTAATTAGCGCCAAACATGATTCTGCAGGCCCTCTTCTGTACCTTCTCTAGCTAACTTTGTTGGGTAGAGTTGAGAGAAGACGACCAGGCTGGTGATGCATACGTTAATTTTGGAAGAATAAATGATTTGGTGTGTGTGTGTGTGTGTGTGTGTGTGTGTGTGTGTGTGTGTGTGTGTGTGTTTTGTGTGTGTGTGTGTGTTTGTGTGTGTATGTGTGTGTGTTTTGTATGTATGTGTGTGTGTGTGTGTGTGTGTGTTCATGCCACTGCCTCCTGCAATAGCCACACCTTCGCTCCCATTTTATTACCTTAACATTAAATATCCTAATACATAAGTAGCTATCCTAGCTGTGATAAGTTAGTTGAGCTGCAGATCTATGCGGCATTCAGTAACTGTTGCCTCATAGTCAATATCTGCAACTGTTGTCGGCTTTAGGGACGATGCTCTCGTTCCCCTGTGGAAGAGCAAAGCAGACCTAAGGAGAGAAAAGGACAGTCGACATCTTATCCAGGCTGTAACATAACTTCTGGGCTGCTGCTTCTGTTCGGATAGCATCTCCGCGAGTCTGGTGTAGAAGCATCTTGCACTTGGTCCCATCCCACTAGAGGTTGTGAACACCAGAGGAGTGAAGCTGCCTTGATCAACGTTCTGAATTCTCTCCCCGTATGCTCTTATCTTGTCATTCTCGTTCCTCCTGTGTGCAGCATTGAGAGTTAAGTTAGTGTGACATGCGGCCATGGGATAAAAAATCCTGATGTAGAAGAAGGCTCGCTGTCCCCGCTTCCAGAATCCTCGAGCACTGACGTCAACACGGGCTTCGTTGGATGTGTTTGAAGTCCTATGTTGGAAATTCTCACCCTTCAATGAAAGGAGGGTCGGTTCTACCCTGACATCACGGCAGATTTCCTTCAACATATTTGCTGTAAGGTCCCTTACTTCGTCATGCCTCATGCATATGAAGCCCCCTTTCTTGCACACCATGGTTTGATCGACGTCATAGGAAGAGCCACACACGCATTGGGAGGGCAAACCTTCTACTGGCCTACCGTATCTTAGAGCATTGGCATCTGTAAATTCTTGTTTATTGAGACTGAAACCATTTGCCATTATCGGTAACGTAGTTCACCAGTTCGAGGCGCCCACATCCTACTCTAAAGCTACTTTTTTTTAATTCTCTGGTA
>CAUDMG010001422.1:407500-417500 GCA_958450375.1 Homarus gammarus | reverse complement strand
CTTTGTGATAAACCTTTAAAGCATACACTTGAACACTATATTATTGAATGTGACACATTCGAAGGCTTCAGGCCACCTGACTTATTGTACCATGAACTTTGTAATTACTACATTGAATCGGGGGTGCTTGAGGACATTCTTGCTGTTTATCCCAAATTTGCTAGCCCACACTGATTAGTCTTCAATTAGAATATGATGTCCAATGTATATGAACCACTGTCCTGCATGGCAGCGAGCAGTGATATCACCCACATGACTCTGACCTATATATACTGCTAATGAATATGATGTATTTTTTGTGTATGAACCTCTGTCCTGCGTGGCAGTGAGAAGTGATACCACCCTCAGTGTCAAGACCTGACTGAATTACTCAGAATAGACAAACTGTACTCCAAGCTTTGTCAATAAATTTATATAACTAAACTTCCTCCTACCCACTCTCCCCCTCCCTCCCTCCGTCCCCCCGGTAGGTCACTTGAGCCAAACATTAGCTTAATTTACCTGACCACTACCTGGCACCCCTCACCCCCACACCCCCAGGCCCTTTTCACCTGACTAGTACATTGACCTACTACCAAGGCTGCCGCCCACCTACTGGCACCAACTGATGTCCACTTCCACCCACTGACACCCATTGATGCTCACTGCCACCCACTGCCACCCACTGATGCTCACTGACACTGTAATGAGACAGAGCTCGTTCAAGGTCGTCTGAGGGAAGACCGCACTCCAACACGTAGTGAGAATTTCTGGAACCAGGCCTATACGATATTAAATGTAATTTACCGAATTAATAAGGAGGCGAATAATGAAAAGAAATATCAGTTAGTAAATTAAAAATAATTATAGATCGTTTCTCAGTCTAAAAATGTTACGTGTGTCCCAACGAAGCTATTAGTTATGCGGGAAAATATGTGACGTAGGCCTAGGCTTGGGAAAGCACGAGCCTGGCTGTTTCTCAGTCAAGCGAAAGCGATCCAGACAGGACGTCCCTGCGCGTCCGTCCACAAAACGGTCACGTGGTCTAGTCACCTGTGCCCGCTATTGCAGTATAACAAGGTTTCCGTCAGGACCCACTTGACTGCGAGTGCTGACTGGGAGTGATGTCTGCAAGAGATTGATTGCCGTTTGAGACTGCCGTTGATGATTGATGATTAGCGATTGTTGCAGTTGGAACGATCAGTGCAGGCTTGTCACTGGTTAGCGGGGTTAGCCAGAGATCTCCGAAGTGAAACCAGCTGTCTGGGTGCACAACTGACGATCGTTTGGGGTCGCCAGATCTCTTCTACCTCGGCAGGCAATATCACATATCTTCAAGCAGCTAGTGAAAACCCTTTACTACGAGAAACTAAAGCTTCTCTCAACTGAACACGGTCGAATTGGCTCACTCCCTTCCGTTTCATGGATGCACTGAGTGTACACTGAGGCTATCTGAGTAAATTAATGGTCACACACTGAGACCAGGAGTCTAGTGGAACTTAGAGGTACATTTTCCAAGGTTGAGAAAGGCTGGTTTGGGCCTTAAACTACGGGTGCCTGTTGGTTGTGCCTTAAAAACTACGGAGTGCAGGTGGAATCTGTGTTAGGTTAGGAAGCACTTCCTCCTGGTTTCTATCATATTCCAGATGATTTTTCTGTTCCATCTGCCTTTCTTCTCTGCAACATAACTTTCCGCCAATCCGGCCGGGGGTTGCCGGTCACACTGGGTGGATGCCATCACTCAGGACGATGTGTGGGGCAGTCTATGTGGCCCTGGTTTCGCCCTCTGTACAAGAGTATCAGCTGGATCCTTGACCATCCTGTCCCACGTCCCCACAGCGGAAATCCCCTCCCTGGTTCGGCTTGCCAGGTGTTACGAACCCCGCCACCAATTGTCTTGATCTACCTACCCAGCACCATGAGCAACGCCATCTAGGGACGAAACACGAGTATGACTCGTCTTAGTTACCACTCCCGGGTTTCCCTTCTCCATATCCTGGTTGTTGCGTCACTTCCTCCAAGTCTTATTTGTGAGCTCCAATTCGAGGAGAGAGCACTTGGCTCTGGGAAGTGACCACAGGATCACCTATCCTGGAAACCTACGGCACAGTGACTACCTACCGTCTTCTACAATACTCAGCCTTGCTCGTCAGCCATCTCAGCTCCTCACTTAAGTATTTGTAATCTTGTATTGCCTCTCACACCTCCACCTTGCTTCACTATTGTTTTATGTTTTATTACTATGTATATACTGTTCATGTTTAGGTTAAGTTTGGTTAAGGGTAATTTATAAGCTGAATATTTTGTTAAGGGATTTATGGCACTTTATTATACACAACGAAAACTCGCATCCTTTGTCTACCCTTTTATAGTCCGATTGTCTTTGTTTTTTTTTTTTTGTTACCTGTTGGGATCTGGGTAGACGTATAACTATATTCTAAATCCCCTACTCGTAACACAGGGTTTGATGTGTTGTGCTGCGTTCCACATTCCTTAACTTCCTAAAGTAGAAAAATATAAAATCTTCTTAATCCTAGACCAGGGAGGACTTGAAAGAAGTGAAGTGGTGTGTGGTGGGTGTGGTGTTGGGTACTGCATTCATCACGCTGCTTCTCCTGTGCTGTGGTTGGATTCCGGCTAGCCATGGGGCGGTACTGTGTGTGACATTTGACAGAAAGAATCCGAAAGGGTTTACGGATTAGTTGGAAGTGTATCTGTAAAGAAAAAAAAATACTTTATACGTTACGTCAATGTTTGGCAACTATGGTTTCCGTCACGACAATTTTCTCATTAGGCTGGGTCGGGGAGTGAAGCTCTGTGCACTACATTGAATATTATGTATCACTACGCACAAAAGAGTACATTGCAAATCATACTAGCATAAAAACACACTGAGTGAAGCTCTGCAATTATGGCAATATTAAGTGACACGAACCATCAATTTCGAAGCATAACTCGTGGGATAAAACATACTGGTGATTGGTGGTCACGCGGGGCGAGGCAGGGCGGGGCGGTGCGGAGTGGGGTGGGGTGGGGCTGGGCGGTGCGAAAAATACGCGGGTCCGATGCGCGGCTGGTGGGGTGGGGTGGGGTGAGGCGTAGCGTGGCGTAACCGGGGCGGAGCGGGGCGGGTGTATGGAAGGGTAAGGAGGGTGAAGTGAGGATTAGGACAGGGAGGAGGATTTAGGTTATAAGACATGTTAGGTGATAACAGTTAGTATAGACACAGCTTCTATCACTAAAACACAATGGGTACATTTAACACTGACCGACAATTAAAATGCACTTGGGATACTGAGAACTTTACAGAACGCGGGGGACACTGAGAAATTATATTAAGCACTGAACATATTCTGGGAGTGTTTTGCTAGTAATAATTCGCGCATACCACGATGAGAGACATTGGCTTGAGCTGTAGAGATGACACACTAGGACACTTTTCAAGCCACTACGCAGGAATTCCTTATTACACACTTTTAAACAATACTCAAACTGAATTAAATGAAGGATGAGACGAGCCAGGTGTTATGGCTAACCGAGGGAAGGCGTGAGTTTACGTTAAGTTCACTGCCACCATTATAATAACTAAGCGAGGAGGGCGTGGGTTAACGTATAGTTCACTGTCACCTATAATGAGACGGACCACGTATAGAAGATATTTACATATAGGTAAAATATTTTTTAAGAGAAAAGTAAAGAGAGGAAGAGTTTGGTAGCGAGGCCGGTTAGTTATTTACACCGTCAATACACTTATCTTATACGTCAATACACATCTATTACGTTCTTAAGGACGACTTCTCAAACACCGTTTCGTTACAACTGTTTATTAATTACAACAATGGCGTAGACACATTAATAACTTCTATCGAAGTTACTAGGCCATTATATTTACGTTACTAGGACATTATATTTACGTTACTAGGACATTATATTACGTTACTAGACACTGATTCTCGGACACAATATGACAAAAACTCACATGACCTGGGGGAGGCCTAGCAGGTGATTCTGGGCTGTCTCTATGGGAGACTCTGCTTAGCAGGACACCGGTGTCGGGAGGGAGACTTCCCCCCCAACCCGAGGGAGGGCTTGCGTGACTCTCCTCCTGTGAGCGGGACTGGGCTGTGGTGGACCACCTCCTGTGATCGCTCTGTGCATGTCTCTGTCTTGTGAGGGAGGGCTACAACGTCCTATATATTGGGAGAAGAGCCGTCAGTTTGAGCTGCTCGGGCGGCGGCGAAGGGTCCCCTTACATTTGACCTCGCTAATGTACGGTCAGGTCTGGATTTTTTCTGAGCTGTAAGTTGTATATATTGGAGACAGGTGGCCTCTTCTGCTGACTGGGTGCCTGTTAACATAGTTGGTGGGGCTGTGTGACAGAGATTTGTAGCTCCTTGACTTGCCGCTGCGAGGGGTCCCCTTACATTTGACCTCGCTATTGTAAGGTCAGGTCTGGACTTTTTCTGAGATGTAAGCTGTGGTCTGATAAATAAACCATCATTACACCACCCACTGATGCTCGCTGCCACCCACTCATGCTCACTGCCACTCACTAATGTCCACTGCCACCCACTGACAACCCACCAATGGTAGGAGACTTACCTCACTTCACAGCACATATGAAGATGTTCAAATTATAGGTAATAATGAACCAACACACATCTATGGCGGGGGTTTAGACAAGTGTATTAGCTTTACTCCATCATACACAACTCATTGCTCTGATGTTGTCACTGATCTTATGTCTGACCACAGCCCAATCCAAATACACGTATGTATGTATGTATGTATGTATGTATATCCATTCAAGACATTAATAGACTTTGTTTACATGGCGTGGATCCTCAACCAACTGAAATTATCAAGCACCAAGCCCCACCCCGCACCTCTGCGTACTCCCCAGAGTTCCTCAAACCACTGACTATATATAGATCTTAGCCCCATGTATACCGTTTACTATACCGGCTCCTCACACCACTGAATATATCTGTACTTCAACATAATTCACAGGTACTGAGATCACTACCTACCTGTGGCTTGAAATTTCTGCATCATTGTTTTATTTTCTTCAACATATTTATACAGGTAACGAAACAGGTGAAATTATTTAGGTAACAATACATGTTGACTAAGATATTATGATCTAAAAGTTTTCCGTAAATGTTTTTTTCTTTCATAATTTTTCAGTTATATTGGTTGTATATAAATGGTATATACGGGGGGGGGGGGGGAGGGGAGTGGGTGAGGTAGTAAGTAAAGGAGTGAATGAGGCAGGTAGTGAGTGAATTTTTCATTTTATCTTGAAACTCGGTGATGTTAGGTATTTTTGAAAGAGAGAGAGAGAGAGAGAGAGAGAGAGAGAGAGAGAGAGAGAGAGGTGTTGTCATCTACACAGCAACATAAATCTTCGGTAATTTAAAGGTCACTGGTAATGTTGACCAGTTAATGTCTGTCTAAACCCAGTTATTAGGAGTGCCAGAAGAGGCAGACTTCGCCTGGCGTTAATTGTGGTGAAGACTGGCAGTGCTATTCTGGTGTATGTGTGTGTGTGTGTGTGTGTGTGTGTGTGTGTTCATCTATATTCTACACACACACACACACCAAGATGGGACCACTCTGCTTCCTTATGCTCATCAATGATGCCCTAAGAGAAACCCCTGCTCGCTGGAAATACGTCGACGACTCCACCATTGGGATCAGCGTCAACAATTCTGCTCCCAACTATACCGCCCTTCAGGATTTATTGAACAGTCTCCAAAACTGGGCCACCAACAACCATGTCACCATCAACCATACCAAGACCATGGTTATGCACATCAACCTCTCCTCCGACATTGTCCCACCTCCTTCCATTACTCTAGGTCCGAACACACTCCACGTTGTAGATTCCACGAAGCTCCTCGGCGTCACCATAGACAACAAACTAAAT
The DNA here is from genome assembly GCA_958450375.1 of Homarus gammarus. Lineage (NCBI taxonomy): Eukaryota > Metazoa > Arthropoda > Malacostraca > Decapoda > Nephropidae > Homarus > Homarus gammarus. Next base: position 411,592 of record CAUDMG010001422.1, on the reverse strand, counting down.
TGGAAACCACACGTCAGTGAAGTTGTCAAATCCTCCAGTGTCCGCCTCCACCTCCTCCGCCGACTCAAATCCCTCGGAGTTCCTGCACCCGAGCTCCTCAGTGTTTACACAACATTCATACTTCCCAAGCTCACCTATGCCTCCACCACCTGGTCTTCCTCCCTAAATGCCACACAACGTAAACACCTAGAAAAAGTGCAAAAGAGGGCATGCAAGATTATTCTCTCCCCTTCCTACTCCACATATCAAGAAGCGCTCAACACACTGACCCTTTCGACTCTCACTGACCATCACCACGACCTCATCTGCAAATTTGGTAAGAAGCTTCTACACCATCCTCGACACCGGCTCCTACTACCACCTGAGATCCCTAGTCCGAGAATTGCTGTTCGACACCACAGCACCACAACCTCCCCCTCACACTGCTGTTATGGAGGTGTACTGCTGTGGTACTGTCCTCACACAGCACCACAACCACCCCCTCACACTGCTATTTTAGAGGTGTACTGCTGTGATACTATCCTCACACGGCACCACAACCAGCCTTTCACAGTGCTGTTATGGAGGTGTACTGCTGTGGAACTGTCCTCACACAGCACCACAACCTCCCCCTCACACTGCTGCTGTGGAGGTGTACTGCTGTGGTACTGTCCTCACACAGCACCACAACCTCCCCCTCACACTGCTGTTTTGGAGGTGTACTGCTGTGGTACTGTCCTCACACAGCACCACAACCTCCCCCTCACACTGCTGCTGTGGAGGTGTACTGCTGTGGTACTGTCCTCACACAGCACCACAACCTCCCCCTCACACTGCTGCTTTGGAGGTGTACTGCTGTGGTACTGTCCTCACACAGCACCAAAACCTCCCCCTCACACTGCTGTTATGGAGGTGTACTGCTGTGGTACTGTCCTCACACAGCACCACAACCTCCCCCTCACACTACTGCTTTGGAGGTGTACTGCTGTGGTACTGTCCTCACACAGCACCACAACCTCCCCCTCACACTGCTGTTATGGAGGTGTACTGCTATGGTACTGTCCTCACACGGCACCACCACCACCCCCTCACACTGCTGTTATGGAGGTGTACTGCTGTTTTACTATCCTCACACAGCACCACAACCTCCCCCTCACACTGCTGTTATGGAGGTGTACTGCTATGGTACTGTCCTCACACGGCACCACCACCACCCCCTCACACTGCTGTTATGGAGGTGTACTGCTGTGGTACTGTCCTCACATAGCACCACGACCTGCCCCTCACACGGCTGTTATGGAGGTGTACTGCCGTGGTACTATCCTCACACACCACAACCACCCCCTCACACTGCTGTTAAGGAGGTGTACTGCTGTGGTACTGTCCTCACATAGCACCACAACCTGCCCCTCACACGGCTGTTATGGAGGTGTACTGCTGTGGTACTGTCCTCACACAGCACCACAACCTCCACCTCACACTGCTGTTATGGAGGTGTACTGCCGTGGTACTATCCTCACACAGCACCACAACCTCCCCCCCTCACAGTATATATTTGGTCCCACCAAGAGAGCTCAGGCTCGGCCATGTTAATATTAATATTATTGTCCACTCTATCAGTATTTTTGTGGCCAAATTAACTATTTCAGTATCAATATACATCCTCCGCCTCACAGGACACACACACACACACACACACACACACACACACATATACACATCTATTGTTAAAATAATAAACAACTCCTGATTTATGTACTGTACAGCCCTGTAAATGTATTCAATGCATATTATATCATTATGTCTAAAGCAAATGTAAGTCTGTATATTTTCAGCCACCGGCTGCAACTCTATTAATAAACTGTTTATTATTATTATTATTATTATTTTACACAACACTCAACCATACCAAGACCATGGTTATGCACATCAACCTCTCCTCCGACGTTGTCCCACCCCCTTTCATAACTTTAGGTCCCAACACACTCCAGGTTGAAGATTCCACGAAGCTCCTCGGCGTCACCAAAGACAACAAACTAATTTGGAAACCACACGTCAGTGAAGTTGTCAAATCCTCCAGTTTCCTTTTCCACCTCTTCCGCCCACTCAAGTCCCTCGGAGTTCCTGCACCAGAGCTCCTCGGTGTTTACTCAACATTCATACTTCCCAAGCTCACCTATGCCTTCCCTACCTGGTCTTCCCCCCTAAATGGCACACAACGTAAACACCTAGAAATTGTGCAAAAGAGGGCATGCAAGATTATTCTCTCCCCTTCCTACTCCACATATCAAGAAGCACTCAACACACTGACCCTCTTGGCTCTCACTGACCATCACCACGACCTCATCTTTCAAATTTGGTGAGAAGCTTCTACACCATCCTCGACACCGGCTCCTACTACCACCTAAGATCCCTCGCCCGAGAATTGCTGTTCGACACCACAACCGCATCCAGCCCATACGAGCACGAACTGATCGCTATAAGAACAGCCTCGTCCCAATCATTGTAAAACTTATCAATAACGTGTAATCTACCAGTGTATTCACTCCTAGTTAAACTTACTTTTTACACTGTCACTATGTTGAAATGCCCTGTAGTATTCCCCACCTAGTTAGATTATATCATATTTGTATCATATATGTCACTTGTATATTATTTGTAAATCAAGAGACCCATTCCCCAATTATGTAACTGTATATTTTCAGCTTTCCGGCTGCCATGCTCTTTCAATAAACCGTTAATCATTAATATTATTATTAATTATTATCACACACACACACACACACACACTGTCCTGATACCACAACTGTAGAGTGTTTGTTTTGTCCACTAACTTGTGTTAAGAGACTTACCTAGTTAAGACTAAAGGTAGTACAGTCACAGTGGGGCCATTGTTTGTGTGTGTGTGTATGTGTGTGTGTGTGTCTGTGTCGTAGCTTGAATCAGGCAGGTCAATGGGTAAAATACAATATTACTTACGTACGAACCTTTAAGAATTGTTGTTAGTGTTTTCGCTGTTTCATAATGAACACTAAGACCAAGTTTCTCAGAGGTTCCTACGTTAAGTTATTCCACAGGTGAGAAGCATCGAGACATCCGACCGACTCCCCGAAACCACAAGACTGAGTTAGGTTAGGTTAGGTTAGGTGGTCCAGGTGTATCGGGATATCAACATGTCGGGCGGGAGATAATATACGTAGACAGACTTGCAACCCCACACAATCAGCACCACACTGCAATATCTCAGGAGTGACATAAAGGTGAGGATCACGTGTATGACAGATGTGGTGGCCAGCCGTACTGTGGCGAGGGTGTAGCTCTTTGTGGCCTGAGGGGCGTCAGTGCCAGAAGGGGGACCTTGATGATGACTAAAATGGTGGTATTTTGTGTGACTCTCTCTCTCTCTCTCTCTCTCTCTCTGTTGTTACATTGATCGTATATTTAACGTGTTTTTGTCAGTGACGTGTGTTACGAGGAGGGCTGGGGTGTGAGGAGGGCTGGGGTGTGAGGAGGGCTGGGGTGTGAGGAGGGCTGGGGTGTGAGGAGGGCTGGGGTGTGAGGAGGGCTGGGGTGTGAGTAGGGCTGGGGTGTGAGGAGGGCTGGGGTGTGAGGAGGGCTGGGGTGTGAGGAGGGCTAGGGTGTGAGGAGGGCTGGGGTGTGAGGAGGGCTGGGGTGTAAGGAGGGCTGGGGTGTGAGTAGGGCTGGGGTGTGAGTAGGGCTGGGGTGTGAGGAGAGCTGGGGTGTAAGGAGGGCTGGGGTGTGAGGAGGGCTGGGGTGTGAGGAGGGCTGAGGTGTAAGGAGAGCTGGGGTGTGAGGAGGGCTGGGGTGTGAGGAGAGCTGGGGGTGTGAGGAGAACTGGGATGTGAGGAGAGCTGGGGTGTGAGGAGAGCTAGGGTGTGAGGAGGGCTGGGGTGTGAGTAGGGCTGAGGTGTAAGGAGGGCTGGGGTGTGAGGAGGGCTGGGGTGTGAGGAGAGCTGGGCGTGTGAGGAGGGCTGGGGTGTGAGGAGGGCTGGGGTGTGAGGAGGGCTGGGGTGTGAAGACGTCTGGGGTGTGAGGAGAGCTGGGGTGTGATGTGAGCTGGGGTGTGAGGAGAACTGGGATGTGAGGAGAACT